>CAUOFW020002256.1:0-52459 GCA_963454935.2 Ilex paraguariensis
TGGTCACACAAAGCTGCCTCTTTAATTTCTGCAGGCACATGGGATTTACACACAATTGTTTCTTGTTTGGAGAAACCTCTATTTTAACTAGTCAGGTAACTTTGCAGAAACCTTAATATTATAGATACAGTCAAGGTAAACCAAAAATAAAGACCAAGTAAAATCGATGGAAAACCTACCTGGAGGTATGTACCCGACAGAACCCTTTAGCCCAATTGACATGGTCTGATTTTTGGAGGGATTGTTTGGTGTTTCCAGTAGGAATCTTGCCAATCCAAAGTCACCAACATGAGCCGTCATATCCTCATCAAGGAGTACATTACTTGGCTTTAGATCACAATGAACAATTGGTGTTTCACAATGGTGATGGAGATAATCCAATGCAGAGGCAACATCAATAGCTATGTTTAGTCTCTGAATGATGCTCAAATTCTTGGTATTACGCTGCTCACCATCGTTTGGATGCAGCCAAAAGTCTAGGCTTCCATTGGACATGAACTCGAAAATTAGACATTTGAAGTCATTACCTTGATAATCGACGCTTGAACAGGCAGTGATGATCTTGAGGAGGTTACGGTGCCTTATACTTTTCAGAGCTTTGCATTCATGTATGAAACTCTTGGAAGCTCCTTGTTGTTCAAGGTTTAATACTTTTATTGCCACCACTGAACCATCACCAGATAAAACTCCTTTGTAGACAGAGCCAAAACTGCCAGAACCGATCAAATTGTCGATTGAAAATCCATTTGTTGATTTAATAATTTCTGGATACGAAATACCTGATTGCCAATCCGTGGTGGAGGATGCTGTTAAAAGTTCTGTTTTCGGCTTCTTTATCATACGCCAAGCAGCAAAAGAACACAACAATATTACTATAAGTATCAATACAGTTACTGGGATTACTACTTGCAGGGAAAGGAGTTTTGCTGATGAGTGGGAGTTATCTTGAGAGCATGCAGGCAAATGTAGTTCCGGGACACCTCCACATAATTCATCATTTTCCAGGATGGAAATTGCACTAGCATTTGCAAAGATGCCTTCCCTTGACACTTCGCCATTGAAATTATGAATGAAAGATCGAGTTTCTTGAGAGAAGAAAGCTTTCCCAAAATTCTGGAATCTGTCCAGAAAAGTTATTATGTGAAAAATCAATCACTTGTAGCCCTCTCAATGTTTTCAAAGATTCAGGAATGGTTCCTTGAAGCAAATTATTCTTCACAAGCAGGCGCTCCAAACTAAGACAGGTGCTGAGGGTGCTGGGAATTTCACCTGATAATCTGTTATCTGAAACATCTAGCTCCATGAGGTTTCTCAACTTGCCAACTTCCATAGGCAGGGAACCAGTCAAAAAGTTATGAGACATTGTCAAAGAAATGGAAAGGGAAGAGATACCAAAGACCTCTTTCGGTATTGTGCCACTCAGTTTGTTACTACTAATGTTCAACTGCTCCAGGTTTAGGCATTTTCCAAGGCTCGGAGGAATGGTTCCTTCTAGTCCATTCTCCTCCATCCAGAGCTTGATTAATGATGTTAAGTTACCAAGAGAGGATGGAATTGGCCCAGACAAATTGTTAACATTCAAACCCAGGACCCCTAACGGTTGAAGTTTTCCCACAGCATCAGGGACTTTGCCAGTTAGAAAGTTCCCTTCCAGGCCTAGAAGTGTCAAGTTGAAAAGGTTCCCAATTTCGTTGGGAATGTTTCCATGTAATTGATTGGACCCAAGAGTGAGTCTTTTGAGGCTGGTTGAAAGGTTAGCTATGGAGTTGGGCAGCTCGCCTCCAAATTGATTTCTAGCCAAGCCCAACACCTCCAGTCTAGTGCAATTTCCCAAGAAAGTCAGCAGGTCGCCAATATCCCCCTTTCCTAGAATATTATCATCAAAGTTAATTCTGTATATAACTTGTAACCTTCCAAGATTCGTTGGCACAGTCCCAGTAAGACTGTTTTCAGCGAAATCGAGCACTTGAAGGCTGGAAGCATTTGATAATGAAACTGGAATTGGGCCAGTGAAATTGTTTACACCCCCGGCAAATACCTCAAGATTGGAAAGAGTGAAGCCAACATTTGATGGGAGTTGGCCGTGTAACTGGTTCTGAGCAACAGAAAAGTAGTAAATTGATGAAATATTGTAAATTGAAGGAGGAATCGTACCAGATAGCTCATTTCCATAAACTTGAAAAAATTTAAGGCTCGAAAGGTTTCCCAATTCATGAGGAATATTTCCTTCAAGATTGTTCAGGGCTAGTGAAATACGCAGAAGAGAGGAAAAGTTCCCTACCCAAGCTGGGATGCCGCCTGTAAGATGGTTGCCGCCAAGAGCCAATAATAACAATTTTGACAGTGAGCTGAGCTGGTCTGGAATCAGCCCAACAAGCTCATTATATACTAAATCAAGCACTGTAAGTTCTGTGCAATGAGTGATATTAGTCGGAATACGTCCAACAAAGGAATTGTATGTGAAATTGAGGTGTTGTAGGTGTATTAAGCGTCCCATTTCTTGCGGAATTGCACCATTGAAGCTATTGTTTCGAAGGTTGATGCCAGTTAGAAATGTCAGGTTGCCTATGGAGGGTGGTATGGAGCCAACCAACCTTTGTGACTCCAAGTTCAGAATCATGACTCTCTCACCGGAGGGACTGCATGTAACACCTACCCACTTGCAGAAATGAAGAGAATCATTCCATGAGCTCATAATTTGAAGCGGATCCTGAGTTATCCGATTCTTGAAGTCGAGCAAAGCTTGACCATCTGTCTCATTACTAAAAGTTGCTGATTCAAAACCTGAGATCATGACAAACAGAAGACTCCCAAGGAGGATACTTGATGAGAAACACCTGGAATTCAAACAAGAAAACTCCATTTTGTTGGCAATACTGAAAGAATGTAAGGGGCTCAAGACTATGGACTTAATATAAAAGCAAGCTAACAAAGGTAGCTCAGAAGAGAAAGCTACGTGTTGCAGAGGAATTTAATACTGCGTAACGTGAACTAATAGAAAACATAGTACCGACTTTTGGTTTTGGAAGGAATCAAAGTGAGTGGTCCACAGGTTAGATAGTTGAGTTGAACTTTGACTTGCGCAAACCAAAATCTGTAAAAATCACCCAAAGACAATAACCTTACCTCAAATCATGTTAAATCGTCTATGGGATCAACCAATAGAAGCATCAAATTATCATCGCCAAACAACCATCTTACATGATCGCAATGGTGATTGAAATGACTACATCTGAAGTTAATTATGGATGTGATTGTTAGATCACACAGAGAAGGTAAGAGAAACAAATATTTTTAATTACATTTTCAGTTCGGAATACAAGTATTTATAACCAATCCTAGTTACAATACCAGCTAGGACTAACTAACTAACAGACTGTCTTGTAGGCAAGTGGCTTCAGCAACCGACTCCAATGCAGTCACACGACAGTAGCTGATATGAGGGAAATACTTGTGTGTAGTGCTGGTATTGTATAATACACCCCCTCAAACTGATGGTGGGGACCACCAGCAGTTTGTCCCTTAGAAGCAAAAAACAAGCAGAAGATAGTCCTTTGGTGAAGACATCAGCCAATTGATCCTTGGTGGAGATATACTGAACAGTTAGAGATTTATTTGCCACCTTCTCTCGAATGAAATGAAAGTCTATCTCTATATGTTTAGTTCTGGCATGAAACATGGGTTTAGAAGCAAGTGATAAAGTTGAAATGTTGTCACACCAAAGAGTGGGAGTGTGAGATAGAGAAAGTTGCAAACTCTGTAAAAGCAGTTGCAACCATTTAAGCTCAACAGTGGTTTGAGCAAGTGCTCGAAATTCAGTCTCAGTAGAAGATCTAGATACAGTACTCTGTTTCTTTGTAGACCAATGAATGGGATTATCTCCAAGGAAAAGAAGACATCATGTAGTAGACCTTCTGTCATTGGGATCTCCTACCCAATCAGCTTCTGTAAAGGCTGATAGAGTAAGAGAACTAGGTCTGTAAGAGAGACCAAAATGAGAAGTACCCTTGAGATATCACAGAATTCTCTTGACTGTTGCAAAATGAACATATGTATGAGAGCTCATATATTGACAAACATGATTAACTAAAAAGGTAATATCTGGTCTAGTAAAAGTGAGATACTGCAAGGAACCAACAATGCTTCTGTATAAAGATGGATCAGCCCGAGGAGAGCCATCAGTTTTGCCAAGTCTAGAAGAGGCAGCGCAGGGAGTCTTGCATGGCTTGCAGACAGTCATGTTGGCCTTTTGAAGAAGATCAGTAGTGTATTTTTGCTAACTACTAAACAATCCTGTGGCTATGTGCTGAATTTCCAATCCAAGAAAGAAATGCAAAGGATCAAGATCCGTCATCTCAAAAGATTTATTAAGATTTGTCTTAAGAGAAGAAATATAGAGAGGATCATTACCAGTGATGATTATGTCATCCACATAGAGCAAAAGAATAGTAAGAGATCCTTTAACAGTTCTAATAAAGAGAGAAGGATCAGTAGGAGAAGCAGAAAAGGAGTAAGAAGAAAGATGAGTGGTAAATTTCTCAAACCAAGCTCTAGGAGCTTGTTTAAGCCCATAGAGAGATTTGTGCAATTTACAAACATAATGAGGAGTCAAAGGATCAAGAAATCCTGGAGGTTGAGTCATATAAACCTCTTCATGAAGATCTCCATGCAAAAATGCATTTTTGACATCAAGTTGGTGTAAAGACCAATGGAACTTAGTAGCAAGAGCAAGAATAAGCTTAACTGTAGCATGTTTAACCACTGGACTGAAGGTTTCAAGATAATCAACTCCATGCTCTTGATGAAACCCTTTGGCCACCAACCTGGCTTTATACCTAGAAACTGTGCCATCAAAATTGTGTTTGATTCTGAAAACCCATTTACAACCAATAGGAGAATGGTTAGAAGGAGGAACCAATGTCCAAGCTCCCTGTCTTTGTAAAGCAGAGAACTCTTCAGACATAGCCTGTCTCCACTCAAGAAATTTAGATGCAGAAGTAAAAGAGGTAGGTTCAGCAACTGAAGTGGCAGAGATGTAGGCTTTAGGTTTGAAAATACCAGATTTAGCTCTAGTTTGCATAGAATGAGTAGAAAGAGATTGGGGTAGAACTGGTGGAGGAGGATTTGGAGAAGAATTAGACATAATATGACTAGAGGATATAGGAAAGGTAAAGGATGCAGATTCTGAATTAAAGGACAAAGATGTAGCAGAAGATAGAGGAGTTGATGTATAAGAAAAAAGAAAATGAAGTAACTCAGGAGAAGGTATAGATGAAACAGAAGGGGGAGAATCCACAAGAGAAGAGTGAGAAGTACCAGTAGAAGTAGAGAGAGGAAACCAATGACTAGGATTAGGAGGAATATAAGAAGAAGAAGAAAATGATTTAGCAAAGGGAAATGTGGTTTCATCAAAGATAACATGTCTAGATATATAAATTCTATTAGTTTGAGGATCAAGACACAAATAACCCTTATAATCAAAGGGATAACCAAGGAACACACACTGAGTAGTTTTAGACTCAAGTTTATGACTAGAATAAGGCTTGAGCAAAGGATAACAAGCACAACCAAATATTTTGAGAGCAGAATAATCAGGAACTATATTGTGCATAAGGGGATTTGTTGCCTGTGTTTCTGCTAGGCATTCTATTAATCAAATAAGCAGCAGTTGCAAAGGCATGAAACCAAAACTCATATGGCAAAGAAGGTCTGGCTAACAAAGTGAGAGTAGTCTCAGTAATGTGACGATGTTTCCTCTCAGCAATGCCATTTTGCTGAGGAGTGGAAGGACATGACTTGGCATGAAGAATGTCATGAGCACCAAGATAATTATTAAAGGAAGAGCTAAGATATTCTCCACCCCCATCAGAGTGAAACACATTAATGCAATGTGATAACTATTTTTCCACAAAGGTTTTAAACTTAGTAAACCCAGAATAAGCATCAGATTTAAGAATCAATGGAAAAATCCAAGTAAATCTACTATAACTGTCAATAAAGGAGATGTAGTATTTAAAACCATGTAAAGATACATAAGGAGAAGGACCCAGACATCACTGTGTATAGTATCAAGAGGGATTGCAGACCTAGATGTAGAAATAGAAAATGGTAACTTGGCCATTTTGCCATACAAACAGTATTCACAGACACAAGCAGACCTAGAAGACTGAGAATGTGGTAACTTGGAAGTAGAAAGAATCTGATGTAAAATTGGATTTACAGGATGTCCCAATCGATTATGCCAAGTGTGATGAGAAATTCTGGATCCAAGGTAAGCACAAGGAGAGGTAGAAGATTGGCTGAGGCCATGAATAGGATATAGACCATTATTACTCTTGCCTTGATAGAGAATTTGCCCTGTGGCTTTGTCCTGAATAAAAAAAGAATTAGAATCAAACAAGAATTGATAATTGTTATCAGTGCAAAATTGTTTGATTGATAATAAATTGAAAGCAATAGAAGGTACCCTAAGAATGTTGGTGAGTTTGAAAGAATAAGAAGGAGTATGAAAGATCCTCAAGTCTTGAGGTTAGGTGATGTGAAGCACCAGTATCAGTGAGTCAGTAACTAGGAGTGGAGGGACCAGTGGATGTAGTCATAGTAGAATACTGAGAAGAGAAGTCAGAAACAGCAGGCTGAGTATTGCAAGAAGAGTATTCAGAAGAAGCAGTCATAGCATTGAAAGGAAGAAAAGGTGGAGGTGGAGCTTGATAGGCGTTGTTCATGCGATGATAACAGTTGACAGCACTGTGGCCAAACTTTCCATAGATCTGACAATAAATTTGAGGCTTTTGTGAGGCAGTATTAGATCGAAATTGTTGAGAATGAAATATGTTCCCATAATTGTTTCTGCCTCCTCAATTTGAACCACGACCCTTATAACCAGAAAAACCTCTACCTAAACCAGAATTAAGACAAGGATCATATATTTTGCCTTGTGGAGCAGCCATAACAGATGGATTGAACAAGTTTGGGGATGATTTAGAAGATGCTAAAACAAAAATTTCTTCTGCCTTCAGCAGAGAATGAAGATCCTCCAGAGAAAGAGGTTGAGATCTAGTTCGAATTGCTGTTCGAAAGGCACTATACTCAGGTGGTTGACCATTGAGTGTATACAATAGTATATCCTCATCTTCAATTATAACCGAAATTGCTTGAAGCTTATCTCTATCAATGGAATCTGAACCTTTGGTGATAGTTTGAAGTAGAGACTTAAGTTGCAGAATATTAGCTCTGGATTGAGATGAAAATCTTCTTTCCAGTGCAAGCCATACATCCTAAGATGTAGTATAGCCAACAACATGTGCAATAGCAGAGGAAGAGAGTGTGGCATTAACAAGCGACATAAGAGCTTGATCTTGAATAATCCACTGCTGATATTGTGGATTGATCTCTATAGTAACAGCTCCAGCCTCATCAAGTATATATTTAGATGGACAAGGAAATGATCCATCAAGAAATCAAATAAAGAATGAGCCCGTAACAGAGCTGAAATCTGAAATTTCCAAGAGACATAATTGAAAGAATCAAGCTGAAGAGAAATAAGATTGCAGATATTAGAGAGTAAGTAGATAGGTGAATGTGAGGAAAAAGAAACTGTAGTTGAAGGTGTAGATGAACAGGTAGAAGATAAAGAAGAATTAGTAGAAACTGTCATCAGATCAGATGTTTGTCTTTGAAGATGGCTCTAATACCATGTTAGATTTCATAGAAAGCTTGGAGAAGAAGACAGAGGCACACAGAGAAGGTAAGAGAAACAAATATTTTTCCATTACATTTTCAGTTCAGAATACGAGTATTTATAGCCAATCCTAGTTACAATGTCAGCTAGGACTAACTAACTAACAGACTGTCTTGTAGGCAAGTGGCTTCAGCAACCGACTCCAATGCAGTCACATGACAGTAGCTGATATGATGGAAATACTTGTGTGCAGTGCTGGTATTGTATAATAGTGATTTACAAGTGACTTGAAAGTTGAGGGGACCTATGCCATTTGTGTGGCTATTGTATGTATGCATGGATGCATTTTCACTCATCAAGACAAACATTGAGCTGAGTTATCAATGTAAATGTCATATTCATAATTCCTGTCACTACCAGCATTTGGGAGCTTGTTTGGATATTTAAAAAAGCCATGACCTTCGGGTCCAATTTGAGCAGATGAGCAGCCAGCGGTATTCTTTAAGGCTAGGCTAAGAGGTTAGCTTTGGGTTGTTGATTTCCTGTAGGTAAATTACACCTAAATCCGTTGAGATTTGTCATTTAATTAGATGGTCCCTCAAGTTTGACAAATTACACCGAAATCTTTTAAAGCTTATACAAGTGTAACACTTACACCCGTTGCCGTTAAAGCCCATTTAAAAAATTGTCACCGATATATGATATCAGCCTAATTTCAAAAAAAAAAACCCCAAGGAAAAATTTCAATCACACTTTCTCTAATTTCCCATATTTTCAAGAACACCCTTCTATTTTTTGAATCCTCACTGATACCCTTGTCAGATTAAAAATATTAACTAGAATGTAATTTTACTAAATTATTTGAGGACAAACTTCATCCACACCCTTTTTAGATAAGCATATTTTCAGTGAGACCCCCCCTTTTTTTCTAATTTTTTTACGTATTAAAATTTAACCAGAATTAAAATTCGATTCAAGCTAATTAAAATTTATTTTTTTACATATTAAAATTTGAGCCGATTAAAAATTATATTTTTTACGTATTAAAATTTGGGCTAATTAAAATTCTATTTGCGCCAATTAAAAATTATTTTTAATCAACTCAAATCAAATTTTAATCAACTCAAATTTTAACACAAAAAAATATAAATTTTAATTGGCTCAAATTTTAATAAATCGAATTTTAATTAACACGAATTTTAATAAGTAAAAAAAATAAACTTTAATGGACTCGAAAGCGAATTGGCTCAAATTTTAATACATTAAAAAAAATAAAATTTAATCAACTTTAATCAAATTTTAATATGTAGAAAAATAAATTTTAATCGGTTAGAATTTTAATAAAATTTTATGTAGAAAAATTATTTGAGATTTATGTAGGGCATTTTTTGGTATTTTAGATGAATTTGTTTTTGTTAGAAATAATAGTTTAATGGTAGGTGTATATGTAATGTTTAAATGACAAAGAGGTGGGTTGGGTTGGTAGGGTCTATGAATCCAACCTCTCTCTCTCTCTCTCTCTCTCTCTCTCTCTCTCTCTCGGTTGGCCATGGTGATTTTAGGTGCTATGTGATCAGGGGCGGAGCCACCCATGTGCACCCTCAATTTTTTTTTTTTTTTGGTATTAGATATATATTTTTTTAAATAAAATTTAGATATATTTAATTGTGCCCACCCTCAAATTTTTATTTACATTAAATATATATTTTTTAAAATAAAATTTTGACATATTTAATTGTACTCACCTTATTATTGTATTATTGTGATATCGATTAAGATAGATCACTACTTATATAATAATTAACTTTCAAATAATGTTATTGGGACTAACACATTGTGATATTAAATCTAATAGTAAGTCCCTACATTTAATAATGTCAACTACTCATTCAATGGTCTTAAGCCATTGGGTTTGTACCAACTAAATTTTGAATTTTTTTTTGTTAAAATATAAAATTAAATTTCGAATTAAATGTAATTACTATTATTCTTAAATTTTTAGACACATTTCGAACACATCCGAATAATTTTTAGACATATCGCAGTCATTTTCTAAAGTATATGATTGTTTTGTTATTATATGGAAATGAGCGTCATTAGGAAATAAATGAAAAAGTAATAAATGAAAGATTATTATTACTATTTTGAATGTAGAAAAAAAAAATATTTATTGATACCATTGATTTATAATTCTTTTAAATGATAAATAACAATCAGATTCAATCGTAAAATGACAATAATTAGTCTCATACAAAGTTTTAATTAATTTATTTTTATTTTTTATTTGTTCATTCTATGCAAATCGTTTTTTAACCTTTTATATATAATGAACTTCTAAGTATAATTATAGTGAATATGAATTTATAAATTTTTGTGGTCAAATGAAAAAAAATAAAAAAATATTATTTACATCTAATTTAATGACATAATTCAATGCAATCCTTTGACTGAAAATAGACTCTATAACTAAAATAATAGTTACATTGAGTTAAATCTATATATCATTGATAAAATAAATTAAAATTTATTACTGTGCCCACCATAAAAATTTTTTTGACTCCACCCCTGTCTGTGATAGTTGTTGTTTCGGGGGCAGAGTGTTCCGCCTTGGGAGCTATGGTAGTTCCGCTGGGGCTTTAGGTGGTCTAGGCTTGGAGTTTTGGTAGATGGTGTGTTTGTGTGGTGGTGAGGCCATGGTGGTCAGCCGAAGGGGGTGAGGAGCAGTGGAGCTACAGAAAGCGGAGAAGATGCTATTGGGTTAAGTTTTGGTTGATTTTATTTTATTTTAGTTAATTTTGTTTTATTTATATATTAGAGGATAAAACAGTCATTGTTTATATCCGTCGAGTGACTAATGATAAGAGGTCTTGATGTAATTTGTCAAACATGAGGGGTCCGTCTAATTAAGTAACAAACTTATGCTCCTTTTGGTACGATAAAAAAGTGGAAGGATGAAAAATTGAAAGGATAGAAAATTAGAGAAATAAATAAAACATCATGTTTGGTAAAGAAAGATGGAAAAGTGAATGAATTAACTTTCCTTCCAATTTATCAAAATCAATCCCTCCAAAATTGGAAGAAAAATGAATGAAAAGATAATTATTTGTTTTGAGATGTATCTTATTTGTCTATATATTTTATGTATACATTAATTTCATATACAAATACAATGGTAAAATATGTATATATATTTTAATTAATTTTAAAAATAAAATAAAATAATAAAAATAAAAATAAATAAAATAATTAAAAATATATAAATTTTAAATTAAAAAAAAATATTTTTTTCATCTTGACTAAAGGTAAAAAATTTTGACTCAACACGATAACACGACTCAAACTTGATACGAAAATAAATAGGTCAACTTGTAACTCGACACGACACAATTAGTTAAATGAGTTAAGTTAAGTTTGACTAATATTCGACACAAACTCATAATGACTTAACACAAATCTGACACGACACGATTCGACTCTATTGTCACCCCTAATTTTAGTCAGCACAAAAAAAAAATAGTCATTTTTATTTTTCATCCATCTAACCAAACACAAAAAAAGGAAAGTGTATCATTCCTACTTTCCATCCTTAAAGGATAGAAAGTATGTCCCTTCTACTTTCCATTTTCCTTACCAAACGGAGCATTAGAGAATTTTGATATAATTTACCCTTTCATTATATAATGAAGCACAATTTTTTCAATGAAAATTTGGAGGTCGGTATTCTTATATGAACTTATTTGAAAATAAGTCCGTCAAAGAAATTTATTTGTTATGAAATCTATTTTTTATTAATTTTACCAGACTATCTCTTCTTTTAGAAATGAAATAAAACTAAAAATTAAAAACTTCTAAATTTTAGGAGTTTGACTAATATTAAAAAAAATTTCCTCTCATATCTATCTACTAGTCATTGTCCGTACCTGAAAACACTATATAATAAACAAAAAAATCGCAAGTAATTATGAAAATTAATAAAAAAAAATGATCCGAAGACATTCATACCAATTCAAAATTGTTTTATTTTTATTGGTCACTTGTTTTTTATTTTTTATTTTTTAGTGCAATTGGTATCAGTTGTTTTTTTTTTTATTGGCGATTAACTTGAACTTTTGTTTTTTTTTATTTATTATTTTGAGAACTGTATGTTTGCTTATAGGAGATTTTTTTTTATATATAAATAACAGCTTGAAGGGTGAATTTATAGATTAGATATTAGTGATTAGGTTGGTTTTGAGGTTTTTTTTTTTGATTTTTTTTGCACAATTGGTGTGACTTTATTTTTTTTATTGGTGATTAGATTGAATTTTATTTTGAATTAACTTTTGCTATTAGAAATTCAACATACTTTCAAAAGAAAGTATAGAATCTATTAAATTTTTTTTAATATTTAATATTTACTCATTCTATGAAATCATACAAAAATATATATATATTTTTTCCCATTTGGGTACTGATTGTAGTCCTGAGCTTTTAGTGGGTACACCATTGATGGGATCAATTGTTAAACATGCAAAATTGGAGTAAATAAGTAATTGGAAATAGCAATACACATTTAACACATAGAATCTATGTATAATAATAAATTTATGTCAAAGCATGCACAACTAAATCAAGACAAAAAATAATTAAAAAGAATAAATATTTAATAATAAGAAATAAGAGAGAGAAGATGAGATAATGTGTTTAAAACGTCTACGAGATAAGAGAGAGAGAGTTATATGAGAGATAGGAGTGTTAGAGTTAAGTTTAATTATAATTGTTAAATCAATATTTATGAGATGATCTGAACCATTTTTTATGTTGGGATTATATTGTTTGTTGAATGTGTTTATATTTTATTTCAAAACTATCTGGACCTCTCTTTGTCTTTTAGATTCAAACTTCGTTCTACTTTATTATATAGAATAGCAATAACCCGTGTCTGAAGGCACTAAGCAACTAAAAAACCTTGATCACCGGTTATGCAATATTAATATTTCAAACAATGCTTTATTTCTTATTATTTTCTTTAGTTACACAATTCAAAATTAATTTGAAAACACTATTTTTAAAAAAAATTAACAAAACTTCTCTAAAAACACGACCCCTAAAAAATATCAACGTGTACACAATTTATATATTTAATCATTATACTTAAAAAATATCTTTTTTTTTGTATGAGTCGATATTGACATGTGTGTGTCGGTGGGTGTATAGCGAGAGAAAGAGTTATATGAGAGATGTGATAAACTTATGAGAGATGAGAATATGATATATAGAGAGAGATTAGGGTTTTAATGGGTATTAGATATATTATGTTATTACTATATATATATAGTCGTCGAAGCCAAACTCTCAGAAGATAGAGTTTTATGAGAGATGAAAGTGTGTGAAAGAGAAAGAGAACGAGATGTAAAAGAAATAAAAATTTAATTAGGATTATATAGATATAGATATAGATAGATAGATATAGGATGACATACATTGGCAAAGCTACACATAGGTGAGGGTGGACACGGACCCATCCTCAATTTTTTTTAAAAAAATATGATATATATATATATATTAATCTAGTAATAACATAATATATATTTAAATCCGCAATTTAGTATAAAACCCCGAAAATCTTATAAGCAAAAAACTTATAAGAAAAAAATCCAGGGAAAGAGCTAGTACATCTAAGACTGATGTTAAATGTTTTAACTATGGGAAAAAAGGTCATATTAGTCCTAATTGCCCAGTTAAAAAACAGGTTAAAAGATTAAAATTAGCCCAAAATGAAGAAGAAGAAATTCTTAAATTATTCAGGCTAAATAATCTTAGTGGAGAAAGTTCAGACTCCAAAAGTAATTTTGAAACTAAATCAAACTATCAATCAGCCTCTAGTAATCCTACTGAACCTAACATCAAATTAGGTTGTAAGGATAGTTGTCTCTGTAAGACAGTCAGTGTAATAATCAAAGAGAATGAGGAAGAACACATTCTCATTGAGTTAATTAGTAAAATTGAGAATCCTGAGTTAAAAATTAAATATGTTAAAAAACTCAAAGATCTTTTAGTTAAACAAGATGGTAAGAATGTTTCCAGTAGTAAACAGCTTATTTGTTTCAACAATGCAATGGACAGATTTAGTAAAGAGAAAAAGAAAGAACTCACTTTACAAGATCTCCAGACTGAAGTTAATAAAATAAAATCTGAAATTAAAGAACTAAAAGCTCAAGACAAGAAATTTGCAGAAGCTTTAAGTTTTTTACACACAGATAGTTTTGGCACTACAAAGGATTTTAATCCTGAAAAACAGTCATTAGTAAATGATCAATCTGAGACAGAATCTCAGGATGGAACACAATTACAGCGGATACCTGTAACCTCCACCTCTTTAGTGGAAACTTCGGGTGTAACGAAGCTGTCATCTCATGATGGGTGTTCACAAACAAATGATAGTTATAGAATTAATTTGGTTAACAAAATTAGTTTTCAAAAATGGTATTCTTAAGTAAAAATCATTATTGACAATAATTATGAATTAGAAATCATTGCCCTTATTAATACAAGTGCAGATGTTAACTGTATTCAAGAAGGAGTTATACCAACTAAGTATTATCAAAAAATAATTGAGAAACTTAGTTCAACAAATGGTAGTAAATGAAAGTTAAATATAAGCTGCCAAATGTACATATTTGTCAAGACAATGTATGTTTTAAAACATCCTTTGTCATAGTACAAAATATGACTAGTGAAGTTATCATTGGATTGTCATTCGTATATCTTCTGTATCCTTTTACGACTGACACTAAGGGTGTAACCACTAAGCCATTTGATCACTCAGTAACTTTCCAGTTTCTTAGTAAATCAGAAACTAAGACTTTAAGACAACTTAAAGATCATTCAGTCTCTAAGTATCTTAATTTAATTAATCAAAAAACTCAATAGGTAAAATTTCTCAAAGAAGAAATTCACCATAAAAGAGTTCAAGAATTAACAAACCCAATCTTACTTGAACAGATTGAACAATTTAGGTTGAAAATAGAAGCAGACGTATGTTCTAACATTCTTACAACTTTCTAGAATGTGAAAAAACATATGGTAAAACTTCCATATATAAAAAGATTTAGTGAGACAGATATTCCTATTAAATTCAGACCTATCCAAATGAACCATGAAGTAATGAAAATCTGCAAAAAAAGAGATTTATGAACTACTCAAAAATGGTATCATTAGGAAAATCAAATCTCATTGGTCATGCCCAGCTTTTTATGTCATCAAAAATGCGGAGTTAGAAAGAGGTGTACCAAGATTAGTAATTAATTATAAACCCTTAAATTCTATATTGGAATGGATCAGGTACCCAATTCCAAACAAACAGGATTTAATTAAAAGACTCAATAATTCAGTAATTTTTTCAAAATTTGATTTGAAAAGTGATTACTGGCAAATCCTTATATCTCTAGAAGATAAGTATAAAACTGCATTTACGACTCCTTTTGGTCATTACGAATGGAATGTAATGCCTTTTGGATTAAAAAATGCACCAAGTGAATTTCAAAATATAATAAATTAAATTTTTAATCCAATTAGTCATTTTTCTATAGTCTATATAGATGACATTCTCATCTTCTCCAGATTTATAGAAGAACACTGGAAGCATCTCTATGCATTCCTTGAGATTGTCAAACATAATGGTCTTGTCATCTCAGCCAGTAAAATCAAGTTGTTCCAAACCTCAATAAGGTTCTTAGGATACAACATTCAGCGATCTACTATTGTTCCCATCAGTAGATCTATCCAATTTGCAGATAAGTTCCCTGATAAGATCTGTGACAAAACCCAATTGCAAAGGTTCTTAGGTTTTCTAAATTATGTTTCTGACTTTTATCAAGATCTTAGGACAACCATTAAACCTCTGTGTGACAGACTCAA
Organism: Ilex paraguariensis; assembly: GCA_963454935.2. Lineage (NCBI taxonomy): Eukaryota > Viridiplantae > Streptophyta > Magnoliopsida > Aquifoliales > Aquifoliaceae > Ilex > Ilex paraguariensis. Next base: position 15,581 of record CAUOFW020002256.1, read on the forward strand.
AGGAAATCCTTCTCTTTGGACTTCTGTTCATACATCCATTATTAAACAAGTCAAAAAGTTCATTAAAACTTTGTCTTGCCTTGGTATTCCTTCGGTTGATTCCTTTAAAATCATTCAAACTGATGCCTCCGACATTGGCTACGGTGGTATCTTGCTTCAAAAACTCACTCCAGACTCCCCCAGAGCAAATTGTTCATTTCAACTCTGGTATCTGGAATAAAACACAAGCAAATTATAATACTATTAAAAAAGAAATTTTATATATTGTCCTGTATGTCTCTAAATTTCAGGATGATATATTAAATCAAAAATTTCTAATCCAAGTTGATGGTAAATTTGCAAAATATGTTTTAAAAAATGATGTATAAAACATTGCTAGTAAGCAGATTTTTGTCCGATGACAATCTATTTTAAGTATTTTTGATTTTGACATCAAATATATTAAAGGCAGTAATAACTGCATTCCTAATTTCCTAACTCACGAATTTTTGCAGGGATCCAATGACGGACAGGAAATCTTCCAAGCCCAGTACCTCTTCCAAAGCTGGGAGAGATACAGAAAAACAAAAACAATTAGTTTTGTCAAGCCCATTAGCCTTGCCAAGCCCACAAACATCCTTTATCCAAATTGTCAATCGTTATCAACCTCTTGGTAATCCTAGTTATATAAGGCCAGTAGTTCAGTTCACCTTGGTGGCCTCATCTACTTTCCTTCAGATGGCCCAACAAGGCCCAACCCAATTTGTTGGTCCTTCTTCGATCATCAAATCTAACCAACTAGTTACCCCTAGTCAACTAGTTAATCATTACCCAGTATCTAGTTCTCAACCAACTTTTGTAGCCCAAAAAGGCCCTAAAGTTGATTATGTTAAGAAAGACGAACCCCAACCAGTATTCACCTTTGAACCAATTCTTACTCACCTAAGCAACCCTAAAGACCTAGTAAATGCATATCTCGAATCAAGATGAAACTTTATCTCATCTGACCCAGAGAAAACATTTACTTTTTACCAAGATATTTTGTTCTTTACCAAGTCTATTTCTATCAAATCCATATTTGCTAAGAAAGAGCCAAGTAAAATCATATATCATTCCTTATATATATTAAAGTTCATCTCTCTCAAAGAATGAGGAGCTCATCCTTCATTGCTCAGAGACCTCGAGAGATATGAAAAGAAGTTTAGCTACTATGATTACATTAATTCATGGTATAAGCTTCTCCTCTATCAGGATGAGTCATTAACTCACTCTTGAGTCATAAACCTTGTTTTTACGACAAAACTCATTTCACGAGTCTGTTAATTTTCTTTACCCAATATAAACTTCCTTGGATCTATAAGTGGTCTTAGAAAACTTGTTCTAACTTTGTTTGTAGGAAATCCTATGTGAAATGATGGCCTAGGTTCCAGCATGATCGCATTATTACCTAGGTCAAAAAACAGTTCCCAGTAAAGGTTCTAGCACCAGTTACAGTATCAACTGTTACAGCTACCCTTCCACCAGTGACTCCACCAACAGCAAAGGCTCTGATGGCCCCTAGGATTTCTACACCAGAGAAACCCCTGGCACCAGCCCAGCCTCAAGCAATAAAACATAAGCAGAAGAAATCCTCCTCTAAGGACTCCAATAAGCCCTCAGAATCATCGAAGCAGTCAAAACAGAAGTCCTCTGAGCTTATTGCCCTAGCCCAGAAACTTCTTCAACAGGCAGTAAGTGGTAGTGGTTCATCCTCACCGACATCATCTGCAGGGTCAATTAACCCATTTGTAGATTTGGGTCAAGATAGCCAAGATCCATTTGCCGGAATTGATGACCTCACTCCTGACCTAGCTTCTCCTTGATTCTTCTCCTTATGCGTGATAGCTTCACTCACTACTTTCTTCACTTAAAGAAATAAAAGTTGTCTATTACGTATAATGTGAAGATATCAATCAGTACATCAGCCCTTTCTCCAAGAAAAGTAGCTGACAATACCCATGTGCTCTGCTTTTCCACTGAAAGCAGATTCTTTTTTTCCGGAGCAGGGACCCATTTAGCACTCTGCCTTATTTTTCAGACATCAGGACCCACTAAGTGTCTTTTGTCAAAAGTTACCCAAGTAAAAGCATTTCACCCATACTTTTCCACCGAAAGTTAGAGTGAAAGTCTTTTACCAAAAGATAAAGTAGAAAATGACATCATGGCGAAAGATTCTTTCAGAAATCCTTACGCATATATTAAGGTCTCCTCTTTCATGGAGAAAACAAGTTTTTTGCCAAGGCAAAATTTATTACACACCTATCAAAACACTCCTACCTCCACTATCAACTTGTATTTTGAGATCTCTCATAATGATATAAATGAAGAGTTTCTCTCCTATCCCCTTTCACTACTAGCCCACTTAGTACTAATATTGTAAGTATCTTAGTTTTATTTCATATTATAATTTCTGTAATTTTGTAAATTATTCTACATCTTGTGATTCTCCTAGTACTCACATGAATTCTGCACTTGTTTCTATTTTGGTATCATATATATATATATATTTATTTATATATTCTAAAATTGATATACATATTTTTTACTTGTGCTTACTATATAATTTTCTTATTTTAATTATTTAGTCTTTTTTATTATAATAATATGATTTTCTTCAGATGATCTTCATTTTATTATGAATTTTTGCAAGTGAAAGTTCTTTCAATTAATCTTCATTTGATTTTGTTTTTCCTCCTAAAAATTATCTTTTATTTTTATTCGAGTATTGATTATAGTCTTTATTATGTATCAATCAATTTTTAATTTTTTTACTATGTCTCTTAGATTTTAGTTTAATAGTTTTATTATACTAATATTTTAGTGAGAATATTTAAAACATCGTTTATTGAATAAATTTAATAGATTATTAGTGAATAATTGATATTTTTTATTTATAAAGATGACAATTAGCTTCACTTTTTACATTGGTGATAATTAGTCAATTTTTTATACATATATAATATATATTATTTATTGGTCTTTTTATGTTAAATGGACTTCATGTATCAAATATGATATAATAAATATAACTATATTATACAGTGTTATTGGTTAAGAGGAAAAAAATTAGAGTGTATAATTAAAGTGCTCACCCTAAATAAAATTCTTACCTCCGCTCTAGATGACATATATTAATAAACTTATAATTTATTAGAAATAATCTTTGTTATTGTATTTTGTTATTATTATCTATATATATATATATATATATATATATATATATATATATATATCTATATCTATGATGGAAGAGTGTATGTTTAAAACGTGTGAGAGATAGCAGATAGAGTATGAGATAGAGGGAGAGAGTTGTATCAGTTAGTATGAGATAGGAAGAGAGAGAGAGAAAGGAGATGAGATAGTGTGTTTAAAATATCTAAGAAATATAACACAGAGAGAGAGAGAGAGTTATATGAGAAATAGGAGTGTTAGAATTAAATCCAATTATGATCGTCGGATCAGTATTTTTTGAGATGATCTGAACTGTCTTTTATGTTAAAATTACGTTGTCCGTTGGATTTGGTTATGTTTTGTCTCAAAACGATCTAGACCTTTCTTTATCTCTAGAATTCAAATTTCGTTTTACTTTATTATATAAATATCCATATATAAGTTATCATTATATATATATATATATTAGTCATAACTCGTACTTGAAGTCACGATAAAATATAAAATTTGATCACCCAAAAAAATCTATCTCGTCATATTAAATAATAATTTTTCTATGTTTTTCCATTATTTTTTTTTAAATATTGATTTTTTCAAATACATAATCTGACAAAATTTTATAAACATATGTATATTATCGTATATAGATAATGTTTAAAATAAAAATTATGTTAAACTATAATCAAATATTAAAATAATTGGACATATGATAAAAATTAGTGATGTGATATTTTTGAGGAGAAAATGTATAAGGATAAAATTCAACTTATGAGCCATATATATATATATATATATATATATATATTATATAATAATATTAAAAATAAAAAATTGTAACATTCAAATACAAAAAAGGAGTATCATTTAAACACAAAAAATAATACAATTTAAATACAAAAAATAAAACAATTTAAACACAAAAAAATAGTAACATTTAAACATAAAAAAAATAGTAACATTCAATATTAATATTTTTAAAAAATAACAATAGTAACATGTTTAACAAAAATAGTAACATGTTTAACAAAAATAGTAATATATTTAACAAAAATGGTAAAATGTTTAACAAAAACAGTAACATGCTTAACAAAAAATAGTAACATGTTTCACAAAAAAAAATAGCAATATGGAATATTGAACAAAACTAAAAAAAAAAAATTAGCATTCAAACATATAATCAGAGGAAGAAGCTTCCAATTCTTCAGTATCTAAAAAAGTAACATAAAAAAAAATAGTGATATGTGTTAGTAAATTAAGTTTTGAAATTGATGTTATTATGCTAACATTAAATACTTTGCGTGCACTGCCCATGTTAGTTTTTCAAAATCTCAAACTCGTATTCCAGTTTCAACCTTCATCCCTTTCAAATTAACCTCAAATCTCGAAATTCGATTATTTAAATATATAATAGAAAAAATAATGACTAAGAATTTGAATTTGAAGTATTATGGAAAGTTTGTAATCGATAATTACCATCGTAAATCAAGCATTCATATATTCAATCATTGACCTCCATATATAGCTCAATATAATTGAAGACATTCATATGTAGATAATGTCTTTAACTTTTCATAACTGACCAAGCTACCACTGTTAAGGATATTTTTAAGATTAAAAAAAAAATGGACTTAACTCTTTACTAATAAGATTAAAAACGGACTTACTCCCAAATAAATTTCTTTAACGGACTCAAGTCATTATAAGTCCATCTAAGAGGACTCAACCTCGATTTCTCTTTTTTTTCAATTTTTGATTTGGACACTTGACATAATGTTTTGCTTCATTTGAGGGAGTTGCCCCTGATATGATACGATCCATTAATATAATATAAAATTAGAAGGTTTAGGTCATTATTAAGTCACCCGTTTAGTAAACAAGTGGACTCGACACGATACGATTAATAAACGAATTAGATACAAATAAAACTAATCAAAAGAAAGATACCATATAACTCGTTTATATATGAGTTATAGACAGTTTATACATGGCATGAACTCGATTGAACACGATTTATTAGACACAAATTAATAACCGAATTAAGTATGAGTAAAATATTACTTAACACGAACCCACTAAGACTCACCATGAACCTATTTTACCGGACATGATTTATTAGATACAAATTAATAAACGAATCAAGTATAGGTGGAACATTTTTTGACACGAACCCACTAAAACTCGTTACAAACCTGTCTCACCCGACACAATTGACAGGTGCAGGTGTAACTTGTTCAGAGTAACAAAAAAGTGGTAAATCTAAGGAAAATATTGTAGTAAATTGAAGGAGGAAATATGCCAAGGGAGCTCATTTCCTTGAAGATTGTTTTGGGCAAGTGAAATGGCCTTTAGAACAACTTTGACACAGTGAACTGAACTGGTCTTAAATCCTCCCTCCCAACAAACTCATTATAAACTAAATCCAGCACTGTAAGTTCTTGCAGTGAGTGAGATTAGTCTGAATATTTCCCATTAATGGCATTGTAAGTGAGATTGTGATGCCGTAGGTATATTAAGCGTCCCATTTCGCCGTTGTTTTGAATGTTGAGAACAGTAAGAAATGTAAGGTTGCCTATTGTTATAATAGGTGGTTTATACTGTAAGGTTGCCTATTGTTATAATAGGTGGTTTATATTCAATATATGGAGAGAAACACCAAAATTGAAGATAATGGATCAGTTATTGGAGCGAAACAAATTATTACTAGGTCGAAGATAAGTCGGGGTGCTATGCCCCCGCTACCATGCGATCTGGAATAGGAGAGCCGTACGTGTCTTCTGTATTTGTCCTAATTAGGGTTATAACCTACATATATTAAGTAGTAACCCTGTTTTTAGTGTGGAATAAAAGACAAGGCTGCTGCACTCTCGTAAGCAAGTTGCCGAATCACGTAAATTTTTGTGTTCATCTTTTAATTTTTCTGTTTCTTTGATTGTTATCGCACACAAATCACAACACCTATGGAGGTTGGTATGGAACAAACCAATCTTTTCGACTCCAAGTTCAGGATGATAACTCTCCCATTGGAGGAGGGACTACATGTAACACCTACCCAATTGCAGAGATGAAGAGAATCATTCCATGAAGCACAAAAGAAGAGTCTCAAGATCAAAAGTTGAGAATAACCATCTAAAATTCATACAATACTGCACCATTTTTTTTGGGAATACGAAACTAATGCTAGAAGACTAGGCTCTGTGTGATTTAAATTTGCTCAACTATCAAAAGGAAACGTCAAACAACAAACCACCTCATCAACCAACGAAAGACAATTAAACATGCCCAAAAGATAAATTTTCAAGTGGTGTTGAAGTTACAAGAAAATTCTTTTGGAAGCAACCAAAAAGATTTGAGATACTGAAAGATGTTGAAATGGGATTTGCATTGATGGATTAGTTTTGACAGACTCCACAAACTTTGGTTTTCCAGTGTGAACCTCTATTTTGCTCGGTATTTTAAAGGCAACAATTTTTTTTTTCTTTTTTTTGATATCGAAAAAAAATGATGGGTGACCAATAGATACTAAGGCGTGACCACGAGAATTCTCCCACTATGAAATGTCCAGTTTAAATCATAACTACTAACTCAAAAGGATAATTTATTACCACAACATCACTAAAGTCAAGCAACAAACCGCGGTATTCTCATAGATCAAATCCTACTTGATAATCACATTAAAGTCAAGGACAAATCTAGACCCATATCTCTAGACCACCAACTCGGATGATTTTTAAAGGTAATTTGGTGCTTGAAAATATGATATAAACACTACCCAGCGGTCTTAAAGGAAACTTTATGAGTTAAACACATGGCCGGCCCAACAGGATTAAAAAAAATGTGGGCTTTAGGCCTCATAATTTTAAATAGTCCACATAAAAATTTTAAATTTATGAATATTTTAGACCTTACAAAAAAGTCCCAAAAAATTTAAACTCAATCAAAAAATTATAATTTCAATAATTTGAGCCTACAATTCAATTCATAACATTAGAAACTCAAAAATCAAAAATTTTAAAAAAAAATTCAAAAGTCGATTCATATTTACTCATATTCATTCTCTATCTCCCTCTTAAAAACAAAAATAAAGTATCACATCTTCCTCTGTTACTTAAAAAAAATTAAAAATATTTTTTATTTTTTTTAAAATAATACTAAAAATAAAAAAACCTCATTTAATATTACTAATTTATACCTCAAATTACCTTCAGCCGTCCCGGGCTAAACATCCAAGTCTCTGCTCCTTCGAATGGTTTAACTTGCAAGAAAACGATGACAGGAAGTATCCAAATGCTAGCTTCCATTGGCAGAAGACCAACTGATCTTGTTGCAACGTTATTTCAATTACTACTCATCTGATAAAAAAAAAAAGAAGAGAAAATTGGAAGTGAGTTGATGGGAAATTTCCAAAATACTCAAAGATGAAGACACGTGTCCTCGGTGTCACTAAATTCTTGTTACTGTGATCACGACACGTACCCATCGGTTCACAAGTCCCTCTCCCCCGAGGTACTGGTCGTAGGGATCAACGACATCCAATATGTTTACGTACCGACACGTATCCCTCGGTCGGGGATATGGTACATCGGTCCCTATATGTACCTCCCTCTCGGCTCCGAGATGTACCTCCCCCTCGGTTCTGAGGTGTACCGTCCAGGATGGCATTCTCTGCTCCCGCAGAGGCTATTGATGTACATGTCATTAGCCTAGGCTAGGCTATATTAGTCATCATGACCTCGTCTTACACAATTAGTGTCAGAAGGCACAGGAAGGCAGAAGACGCAGCCAATGGGGAAGGGGCACGTGGCATATTATGTCACATTAGAGACAAAAAGACCGGATGTCCTTGCTGACACATAACTTGGGAAAGCAAGCATTTAATTAGGTCATTCCCTTGATGAGACAGCATTTAATGCGGTAAGGCTCGAAAGAGAAAGGCAATAAATGTCCCTAATACTGGACATTTATTACTCTCTTGCCGAGAAGAGCTCATTGAATATTTGGCAGGCCGATGACGACGCATTGATTGCTTGGGGTCCCGAGTAGTTAAGAGAGAAGACATTCCTCATAGGAATCAGTGCGCACGTTGCTTGTACCTAATGATTACCTACTGACCACACTGACAGCAATCATGAGTTTTTGAGGTATAAATACTCCTCGCAAAAGGCAAGACGGTACGCAACAAAAAACCTTTCCTAAAACCTATACTCAGTGTTTTCTTCTTCCCCCTCTTAAATACTGACTTGATCGTCGGAGGGATACGCCGGAAAACACTCCGACGCCCTTCTAACTTGCCTTTCTTTGTTCTAGGAATCTTCCTCAGCCTTACTGGATCACTCCGTTGATCCACGTGGGTCTTCCATTATCGTTCCAGGTTACCACAGGACCTCACAGGCTGTTCCCAATAACAAGGTTGACCATTTGATTGACTGACTCGAGTTCACCACGGGAGAGATATGTTCTCGTATTTATATTGTGTAAGATCCTGCACACACAATCTGGCGCCGTCTGTGAAAAATGACTAGTTCTCCTAGTTTCTTCTCTGTAAAGAACAGTGACCATGGTGAATACTCGACAAAAAGGAAAGGTCCCTAGCAAAAGAGTTTTGAATTTTGAGCTCCATGTCATGATGGAGGAAGGGATCACACTGATGGGAATATAAATGTCTCTATTCAGTCAAGAGGGTCTACTCCTCAGACTAGTATGGGCATCAGGTCAGGATGAACTGCCCCTTGGCTCGCCAACTAGCGAAGGTGATCGAAGAAAAGTTTGGGGATCGATTACGATAGTTGGAAAAGGACAATGTGAACGTCCTAAGCTGGCTCAACGAATTCGCCACCTCTGGCGAAGTGTCGAGGGACTCATTCCTTTCTCGTGGCCTCCCCACTTGGGAGGCGAAAACCAAGGATCTGAGGAATCATTTAAATGAAAAAGTGGAAAGCTCCAGGGCCCCAAAGCGACCAAGAGCCAATGAGCACCCTCTTAACGACCATTTCAGGAAGGCACTTTAGCCCTGGACGACCTCCGGCGAGGACTATCAAGACGGAGGAAGGGAAATGAGTCCGAGGAGGATTCAACCCTATCCACGCGACGCCCAGGAAATGGGGGACCTATTGACGAACTCGGAGACTTCAGAAGACACCCCGTTAGGGAGAAAATTGATCTCAGGGCTCGGTTGGAATTCAGGAGAAAGAACAAGGCTGTCCAGGATGATGTCGAAGACGAGGTCATGCAATCACCCTTTACCAGGGGTATCACAGAGATGGATGTTCCAAAAAAATTCATCGTGCCGAGGTTCAAAACTTATGATGGACGGTTCGATCTCGAAGCCCACCTCAGGTAGTACAAGCAAATGATGTCCCTGTATCATTCAGACCAACGGTTCCTCTGCCGAGTGTTTTCCATGAGCTTGGGGACTCCACGATGAAGTGGTTCGAGACTCTTCCCCCCAATAGCATTGGATCATGGAAGAAGCTGACGAGACAGTTCCTAGCCCGATTCATTACGGGGAATAAGCGGCCTAAAGACGTTGGATCATTACTGACGCTCAGACGGAGGGAATCTGAGACCCGCTGCCAGTTGAAAGTCATGGCAGCGACGTCTTTCAAGCTCGTCTTGGCAACGGACACGGACCTGTACCGATCCTTGACCAAAAAGACTCCCTCGGATATGAGCGAGTTGATGGCCCGGATAAACAAATACTCTAGGATCGAGGACCAGATGGGAAGCAGTAAAGACAGAACCCTCCAACCTACGAGAAAAAGAGAGGGAGCGGGAGGATACTTCCCGAAAGGAACTGCTACCCCCTCCGGGGGGTCATTCAAAGGAGTTCACACTATGTTCAAGGAACCCATCTACAAGTTGCTCCACAAGATCAAGCATGAGTCATTCTTCAAGTGGCCGCCCAGGATGCAGAGCGATCCCTCCACCCGTGATCAAAGGGTCAAGTGTTCCTATCACCGGAATTTTGGCCATCGCACCGAAAGCTACAGGGTATACAAATCTTTCTTGGAGAGGTTGGTCCAAGACGGATACTTGAAAGAATACATAGAGCCTGGGCTGGAAGAGAGACGTACCCCTGTCCCGACCGAGGAGCCAGACAACGTCATATATGTGATCCATGTATGTCCGCTAGATCGCCCCACGTCCAAGGAACTCGAGTCCGATCTCAAGATGGTAGCTTTTACAAGAAAGGTGGCCGAGAATGATGGGGGGTCGTCCAGTAAAAGGGCTAGGATTGGCGAGCCGAGCATCACGTTCTCCGATGCAGACTTGACCGGCGTGGTGACTCCTCATAACGACGCCCTTGTCATAACCCTAAAGATAGGCAAGTTCAAAGTCAAGAGGGTGTTGATAGACTCTGGGAGTTCCTCAGAAGTAATGTACTCTGACACTTTAAAATGGATGGGTCTTGGCCACAAGGACCTCACCAAGGTCAAGACACCCTCATCGGATTCAACGGCTCGTTCGCCCTGCCCATAGGCAAAATCACATTTCCAGTTGTCACAGGTCCCTTTACCATCAACACTGAGTTTGTCGTGATTGATACGGACTCTCCCTACAATGTGATCATGGGACGAGCGTGGCTGCATGAGTTGGGAGCGGTGCACTCCACTTATCACCAGAAACTGAAGTTTGCCACGCCAGAGGGGATCATGGAAATCCGAGGGGACCAAGCATCCGCGAAAAAATATTTTTATTCGGCTGTTAGAGCAGGGGCTTTCACCCAAGAAAAGGGGTGCGCTCCGGGCGTCCAGGAATGGATGACCCCCGGATTGACCCGACAGAGCGGTCAGTGGAGGACCTCCGAAAGGTGCCCTTGGTAGAGGATGAGGAGGAAAGATACTTCTTAGTTGGAACCGCGATGCCCACAGCCGAACAGGAGGAGATGATTGAGTTCCTGAGAGGAAATGCAGACGTGTTCACTTAGAACGCAATGAAAATGACGGGAGTGGGTCCCAAAATAATTACACACAAACTGCATGTTGACCCGGCGCACAAGCCAGTGAAACAGAAGCCACGGCGCATGGCCCCGCACCACGCCCGTGCGATCAACGAAGAGATCGACAAACTCTTGGAGGCCGACGCCATCCGAGAAGTACAGTTCCCAAAATGGCTGTCTAACACGGTCTGTGCGAAGAAGAAGGGGGAAAATGGCGTATCTGCGTAGACTTCACTGATCTAAACAAGGCATGTCTCAAGGACGACTACCCCCTACCAAAGGTGGACCAGCTAGTGGACGCCACTTCCGGATACGAACGCATGGACTTATTGGATGCCCAAGCAGGATATCACCAGATCCCTCTCCATCCCCCGGATCAGGAAAAACGGCGTTTATCACTCCAAAGGGAGTTTATTGTTACAAAGTGATGCCGTTTGGGCTAAAGAACGTCAGGGCAACATACCAAAGACTGATGAATCGGATGTTCAAAAAGTAGATCGGCAACACCATGGAGGTCTACATTGATGATATGCTGGTGAAAAGAAAACGAAGCTGTGACCACTTGACAGATTTGGCGGATACCTTCTCCACCCTCAGGGAGTACAGGCTGAAGCTGAACGCTGCAAAGTGCATTTTTGGAGTAGAGTCAGGTAAATTTCTTGAATATCTGGTGAGTCAGTGAGGAATCGAAGCCAACCCGAACCAGATTCAAGCGATCCTAGACATCCGGAGCCCCCGAACTGTCCGAGAAGTCCAAAAGCTCACAGGGATGCTGGCAGCACTTAACCGTTTCGTCTCAGGCTCTTCAGACAAATGCAAATCCTTTTTTGGAGTCATCAAGAGGGCTGAGAAGGATATGTGGAGCCAGGGGTGCAAAGACGCCCTGACTGGAATCAAGGAGTACCTCAGGACTCTCCCGACCCTATCCGTCCCTATCCAGGGGGAAATGCTCTTCTTGTACTTATCCGTATCAAATTTGCAGTCAGCGAGGTGCTTATCCATGAGCATGAGCACCGCCAGAAACTGATTTATTACATAAGCAAGGCGCTCCTGGACGCGGAGACAAGATACTTGCCCTTAGAGAAACTGGCTCTATCCCTGGTCACAACTGCAAGGAAACTAAGACATTATTTTAGGGCACCCAATTACCGTCCTTACCGATCAGCCCTTAAAGGCCATTTTGAGGAAAGCAGACCTCTCGGAAAGGATTTCCAAGTGGGCAGTGGAGCTGGGAGAACACGACATTCATTTCAAACCTCGAACTGCTATAAAGGGTCAGGTATTGACGGACTTCATAGCTGAGTTTTTAGGGAGACATCCCGTTCCAGAAAGACCGCCTCCTCCCGGCATAGCGTCCCCAACGAATTGTGAGGGATCACCATGGCTTTTATGTGTGGATGGTTCATCAAACAGTAAGGGGTCCGGGATCGGTATCTTGCTAGTCTCTCCGGACGGGATGGTCGCGGAGCAGGCCGTTCGGCTGGGATTCAAAGCATCCAATAATGAAGCTGAGTACGAGGCTCTCATCTCGGGACTTTGGTTAGCCGAAACAACTGGGGTCACGGACTTGATCGTACATTACGATTCCATGCTGGTGGTCAACCAAGTTAACGGAGAATTTGAGGCAAGGGACCCTAGGATGAAGGCTTACCATCACCAGGCGAGGACTGTAATCCGCAAATTCTGAAAGATTGAGATCAAACAAATGTCCCGAGACAAGAATGCACATGCCGACGCCCTGGCTTGCCTGGCCTCGGCACTGGAATCCTCTCAGTCACGCAGAATCACCATAGAATACTTTTCCACCTCCTACATAGACCAAACCCCCGAGGCAATGGCCGTCCAGGACACACACAAACCGCCCAGCTGGATTGATCTATTTCTCAGGTTTCTAATAACAGGAGACCTCCCGGAGTGTTCAAAGGAAGCCAGGAAGATAAAACTTAAAGCCCCGAGGTTTTGGGTCTCTCCGGATCAGAAGCTATATCGGAGGTTTTTTTCAGGACCTTACCTACTCTACGTCCAGGAGGATCAAGTGGAGGACCTCCTCTATGAGGTACACGAAGGAATATGCGGGGGGCACTCTGGGGGGCGATCCATGGCACACCGCATCATGTCGCAAGGATATTGGTGGTCGCGAATGCAAAGGGACGCACACGCATATGTCCAAAAATGCGACCAATGTCAGAAGTTCTTCCCAGCAATCAGACAACCCGCGGGGGACTTGCACCCCTTGACCAGTCCTTGGCCATTCGCCCAGTGGGGACTTAACTTAGTTGGACCCCTGCCTAAGGCTCCTAGAAACAGGAAGTTCCTCATCCGCGACACAGATTATTTCACTAAGTGGGTTGAGGCAGAACCGTTGACTCACATCCGCGACATAGATGCTAAAAAGTTCTTCTAAGAAAATATAGTCATCAGATTCGGGATTCCCGAGCACTGGTATCGGATAACGGGACTCAATTCACCGGCGGGCGTTTTAAGTCTTTTTGCGAGCAACTTGGAATCCGTAATTTCTATTCCACCCCTGTTTACCCCAAGCCAATGGGCAGGCAGAAGCCTCTAACAAAATAATTATCAATGGGATCAAGAAGAGATTGGAGAAAGCTAAGGAAAAATGGGCGGACGAGTTATTGAACATTTTATGGGCGTATAGGACCACCCCTCGGTCCTCGACAGGAGAAACCCCTTACTCCCTGGCTTACGGAATGGAAGCGATCATACCTCTAGAAGTAGGGCTTCCAACCATAAGGACACAGGGGGAAACGACCGACAGCTCAGACTGAATTTGGATCTAGCAGAGGAAAGAAGGGAGATAGCCGCCTTAAGGGTAGCAAAGTATCAGGAAAAGATTTCTCAACTTCACAACAAAAGGGTCAAGGCACGAGAGTTCCAAATCGGCGATCTGGTCCTCAGAAGGATAACGACCAATACCCGTGATCCAGCAGAAGGAAAAATGGGACCTAACTGGGAAGGGCCCTACAAAGTGATATTTGTCGGAGGCTCCGGGTCATATAGATTAGAGGATTTAGAAGGGAAACCTATAATACGACCTTGGAATGTGATAAATCTAAAGAAATACTATTTTTGAGTATTATCTCCTTTAGTGCTCACCAACGGCAAAGTTAAAGGGTAAGGCCCTGAGGATAGAGTTCAAGTTCAAGGACTCCTACACCCCGAAGAAAAACACAGGAGCAAGCCTCTTGGAAGGGTAAGGCCCTAGGAACAGAGTTCAAGAACTCCTACCCCCGAAGCACACACCAGGAGCAAGCCTCCTGGAAGGGTAAGGCCCTGAGGACAGAGTTCAAGGACTCCGGCCCCCGAAGCACACACAGGAGCAAGCCTCTTGGAAGGGTAAGGCCCTGGGGACAGATTTCAAGGACTCCTGCCCCCGAAGCACACACCAGGAGCAAGTCTACTGGGAAGGGTAAGGCCCTGGGGACAGAGTTCAAGGACTCCTGTCCCCGAAGCACACACAGGAGCAAGTCTCCTGGAAGGTTAAGGCCCTAGGGACAGAATTCAAGTTCAAGGACTCCTGCCCCCGAAGCACACACAGGAGCAAACCTCCTGAAAGGGTAAGGCCATGAGGACAGAGTTCAAAGACTCCTGCGCCAAAAAAAAAATGCACACAAGAAAGTATAAGTACTCCAAAAAAAGATTTATTTCAAAAAGAGGGGCTTTCCATCCCAAAGAGCTACAAGAGAAAAAAGTACAATCGAAAAGAAAAGAGCTTTCATCTGGCCCCAGGCATCTCCAAAACATCGCCTGAGGGCGAATCAGGGTAAAAAGGTTGAGCAGCTTCGGGAGTAGACAAAGTGGGAGGTACTTCGGCAACAGAGAGAGCCTAAGGAATGTTATGGTCAGGGGCCTGGTCCGGCAGGGCCTCATCAGATAAATCCACAATTACCGCCTCAGGCGGATCTGCCGAAACTTGCACCGACGTTGGAATCACGCCCTCGGCAGTAATCTCGGCTTCGGCCTGTTCCATCTCTGCCAAGGGCACGTATTTGTGCATCTGGAAGAGCAGGGAGTCTGGAGGGATCCCAGCAGACTGGAGCGCCTCGTCCCACCCCTTTTTGAAGAAACTCCTTGCTATTTTCCTCAAGAGTGGGGAGCACGTCATCGGCAAACTCTTCTCGGAGTTGTTCCTCGGACTTCCTGTTCTGTGTCTCAGCCCTGATCCTATCCAACTCCTGGGTCAGAGCCAAACAGCTTTCCTCTGAACCAACAGCCATCTCCTCTGCCGAAGAGAGCCGCTGCGTCTATTCCGTTATCCTCCTCTCAACGTCGGCTAAAGCAGCACTCAGCTTTTCAGCGCTGACTTTCGCCAACTCGGTATCCTTGAGGAGTTGTTCGATCTGAGCAGCCTGCCCCACTAGGGTGGAATCCCTGGCAGCTATGTCCTTCTTAGCGCTGGCCAGGGCACCCTCGGCCTCTCCCTTCTGCTCTCAAACCCGTTGGAGGTCCATCCTAGCCACATGGTACCGAGCCGCAATTACTGAAATCTGTTGGGTGGCCTGCAAGGGAAATGACTTGTCAATAAAAAGAAAAGCGGATGGAAGAGACTGAAGCAAAGATGAACTTACCACCAGGGAATTTTGGATGATAGAGCAAAATAACACGTTCGTTGATCGCCCCCTGTGAGCCGCCATGTCGGCATCGAAGTGCAACGTCTCACTCACTGCATTGGCGACATGGGGGTCCAGCAAAATGGAGTCGTCGACCCTGATCACTCGGTTCATGTGATCAGTGGCTTAAGGATTCCACTATGTGGCTTCCACCATCTGCGGAGAGGGAGGGGGAGTCTGTCGTTGCTGTTGTTGTTGCTGGTGCTACTGGGGAGGAGGAGGTAACCCACGACCTCTCCCGCTTTTCTGCTGAGCGGAGAGGGCCCTGGGTCCCCTGTCGAGGCCGTTGTGCCTTTGTTTGACCCTTCTCTCCTCTTCTACCTGAGGATCTCGGTCACACACCTGACCCCGACCATCGACTCTTGAAGGTGGGGTGGCGCTGGTCCCTGTTGATGGGGCTCCACCGGTTGATCCTCGTCCCCTCCCAGTAGCGAGGGCCTGCCTCTGCCTCAAGAACCCCAGATCAATGCGGGGAGTGTTGGACATAGCTATCTCGAGGGCGTCCTCGGCGTCTAGAGATTGTAGGATGTGAAAGTCAGGCCACGAATCTCTCCCCGAAGTCCCCACCTCGGTGTGCGAAAGAACCAAATCCTCTCTAATCCCGAGCTCGTCAACTTCACCCTTTACTTCTGCCTCCGTAGCTCGGTCAGGGTCTTCCTCCAAATTCTCCTCGTCCTTTTGCCTCACCGCCTGATTGAAGAATTCAGACCACTACGAAGGCTCGAAAGGCTAGGGAAGCTGCGAGAACTTTTTATATCCGGGAGTGTAATTCAGGAGGATGTGGGCAGCCCGGCCGAACCTGTCATCACTAGTAAAACTCCAAACAGTGACTAGGTCGGCGAAGTTCACCAAGGACCGAGGTGGAGGAGCTGTTTCCTGAGCAGGGACGTCTGCACACAAACAAAAAAGAGAGGAAAGGGGGTTATGAACACTTGTAGAAAATCTCAAGAACAAAAATAATGAGACCCGAAGAAATCGACGTACTTGTCGTTCTCCATTCCAAATGGCATAACAAGCCGTTGTACTCGGGACCGGCACCTCTCTACCAAGATCCCTTGAAGATAAGTAGGTCATCTTTGTACCCCTTGTCCGAGTCAGGAAGGTGAGTTACGAGATACATGGACGGGTCCCTAGCTTTGAGGTAGAAGTTTTGTTGAGGCATAACTCTTAAGAGAGAATAACAAAAGAGGATATCGTTCAGCCCAACATTTATCCCGAGACGCCTATTGAGCTCTAGGACCCCTGTAATTATCCTAAAGACATTAAGGCAACACTGCCCGAGGAAGAGGTGGAAATGAGAGAGGAACTAGAGGAGTAGAGGGGGCAGAGGGAACCTAATTCCGCCCTCTATGATGACTTTGGTATAGAAGGGCATCTCATCCTCGGTCCCGAGGGTACGGAGATGCACAGCCGGGTTATAATCCTCTATGTCTACATACGGGGGGATGTTGTACTTGACCCTAAACCTATCAATTTGCTCGCCTCCCTTTACTTTATACTTCCCTGACCTCGAAGAACTGGCCTCGGGATTCTCGGGGGCAGGGCGACGACGAGGCATCTCCAAAAAGTGATAAAAAGTGGAGGGTGTTTTTCCCACGAAGATCCCCCAAGAGGCTTCCCGAGGATTGGTCACTGAGTATCAACCAGAAAACACCTCCAGTTATCGGAAAAAGGGCAAAGAGAGGAAAGATACTAGTATTCACCAGAATGTAAAAAAAAAAATTTTCTGGAAAACTTGAAGCGACTCCTTCCAGAATGTTCAGAAGCAAGGATGGGTCTGCTGACCTTAAGACTCCGGTGAAATGGTTGGGCAGTTGACAAACGGAAGGAAAGGGATCTCCAATGAAGTTTCAGGCAAGGGGTCTCTGGAGAAAGTTCGGAATGACAAAATGAGAAAAGAAGAGAGGAAACCCATTTATATATAGTACCTATCCCATCATTGGGCGCGAAGCATGAAAAAACGTATTTAATGCGCACGACGTCCTAAGCAGGGGAAAGCGGCTAGAAGCAATGATGAAGCGATTGGGGTTGTTGTAGAACCCTTCGTCTCCTTACGATGCATGTCCACGGTGTCAGAAGATCGAAGGCTGGGGGGCAGTTGATGGGACGTTTTCAAAATACTCTAAGATGAAGACACGTGTCCTTAGTGTCACTAAATTCTTGTTACTGTGATCACGACACGTACCCATCGGTTCACAAGTCCCTCTCCCCCTGAGGTACTGGTCGTAGGGATCAATGACATCCAGTACGTTTACATACCGACACGTATCCCTCGGTCGGGGATATGGTACATTGGTCCCTATATGTACCTCCCTCTCGGCTCCGAGATGTACCTCCCCCTCGGTTCCGAGGTGTACCGTCCAGGATGGCATTCTCTGCTCCCGCAAAGGCTATTGATGTACAGGTCACTAGCCTAGGCTAGGCTAGGTTAGTCATCATGACCTCGTCTTACACAATTGGTGTCAGAAGGCACAGGAAAGCAGAAGACGCAGCCAATGAGGAAGGGGCACGTGGCATATTATGTCACATCAGAGACAAAAAAATCGAATGTCCTTGCTGACACACAACTTGGGAAAGCAAGCATTTAATTAGGCCATTCCCTTGATGAGACAACATTTAATACGGTAAGACTCAGAAGAGAAAGACAATAAATGTCCCTAATACTGTGCATTTATTACTCTCTTGCTGAGAGGAGCTCATTGAATATTCGGCAGGGCGATGACGACGCATTGATTGCTCGGGGTCCCGAGCAGTTAAGAGAGAAGACATTCCTCATAGGAATCAGTGCGCATGTTGCCAGTACTTAATGATCACTTACTGACCACATTGACAGCAATCACGAGTTTTTGAGGTATAAATACTCATCGCAAAAGGCAAGACGATACACAACAAAAAAACCTTTCCTAAAACCTATACTCAGTGTTTTCTTTTTCCCCCCTCTCAAATACTGACTTGATCATTGGAGGGGATACGCCGGAAAACACTCTGACACCCTTCTAACTTGCTTTTCTTTGTTCCAGGAACCTTCCTCATCCTTACTGGATCGCTTCGTTGATCCACGTGGGTCTTCCATTATCGTTCCAAGTTACCACAGGACCTCACAGGCTGTTCCCAATAGCAAGGTTGACCATTTGATTGACTGACTCGAGTTCACCACGGGAGAGATCTGTTCTCGTATTTATATTGTGTAAGATCCTGCACACACATGAGTCTCCTTAAATGTACTTGTTTGGAGATAAGTCTCGTAAGAAAATTTATAATGTACTAAGTCTATCTTTAAAATTATATGTAATAACTTAAGTCTACTTTTTTTTTTATCTCAAAAATGCTCTTTCTTGAAAAAAAAGTTTATCTTTTCTTTCTCATATTTATCTATATCTATATATAGGTTAAAAGTTTGACTAACATTAAAAAAATAATTTTCTCTCTCTCTTATTTATCTATATCCATATATATATATATATATATATATATATATATATATATATATATATATATATATATATATATATATATATATATATATATATATATATATATAGTAACATTAAAAATAAAAAATAGTAACATTCAAATACAAAAAAAAATTACTATGAATTTGAATAGTAAAATTCAAATTCATGTTACTGTTTTTTTTTATTATGTTACTACTTTTGTTGAGTATGTTACTGTTCATGTTACTATTATTTTTGAGCATATTATTATTTTTGTTGAACATGTTACTACTATTATTTTCCTAAATATTAATATTTAATATTACTATTTTTTTTTTGAATATTACTATTTTTTGTCTTTGAATGTTATTATTTTTGTGTTTGAATTTAAGAGAAATAATTATTGTTAAGTATGTTATAATTTTTGTTAAGCATGTTACTATTTTTGTTGAATATATTAATATTTTTGTTGAATATGTTACTGTTGTTATTTTTTAACAATATTAATATTAAATATTTCAATTTTTTTTTTAATATTTAAATGTTATTTTTTTTATTTAAATGTATTATTTTTTGTGTCTATATATATATAAAATAAAATAGAACGAAATTTGAATCTAAAAAATAAAGTATAATCCAGATCATTTTAAGATAAAATATAAACGCATCTAATAAATAATATAATTTTAACATAAAAGACGATTTAGAACACCTTAAAAATTATAATCTTAAGGTCAACAACGGATATTAAATTTTTCGTTCCCGTCCAACACAGGCGTCAGTCTCACGCATCTCTCTCACGCCTCTCCCTCTCACTTCTGCCTCTCTCTCTCCCAATCTATCACGTCTTTATCACGTATAATCCATTTCAAATCTTTTCCCAATCTCAAATCTCACTCATAATAGTGGCATTAGAACGAAAGGCACAGAGAGAGCAGCAGAGGAGAAAGGCAGACAGAGAAATGGAACCTTAGAAATGCCATTTGTTGGAATCCATCTCAATCTGCCAGGTATGTTTGTATTTCCTTCTCTCTCTGCTTTTATCTTTCTCCGCTGCTCAGCACACATAAAGGACACATGGAAGGGGTTCGACACAGTGCCCAGCAGGTGTTCGACCAAATGCCGAAGAAGTAACCAAATATCCCTAGCTGTTGCCCTCTCGCTACTGATTGTGTGCGTTAAGTGTAATTGTCAGAACTTTCTGGCTTTTTATTTCTCATAATGTTTTAGATTTTATTTCTTGAAATTTTTAACCTCATAATTCTGGTACTTTTTTTTTATTTCTTGAAAAAAGATTTAGGGAAGTGAGGAAAGGGATTGGTGGTGATATTGACAGAGAACGTGCTATCGATTTTTTGTGTATCATTCACATCTCCAAAGCCAAAGCCAAAGTCGAAGTTAGGTTCGCATTGCTATGTTTTCTAATCATGATCTATTATTATTATTTTTTTTTTTTTTGTGTAATGCGTTGTTAATCCAATTCTTAGCCCATACCGGAATTAGTTTGAGGGTTTTTTGTTATGGATTCAGTTTTGGGACCTTATACGGTTAGATCTGACGGGTCTTTTTGTTAGTGTGAGATTTTTTAACTTTTCTCTTCGACCAAATCGTCACCGGCCAAGTCGTCTGTTTGAACAAAGCTTTTGGTGGCAAATCATCGAGCTGGATTGTATGTGAGGCAGCTTCCATTTGAAACCCAAGAATCCAGGTCCCATTCCCTTGATTTTATTGGATTTATTTTTAATATTTCTTTCTACTTGATATGTTTAGTTCATCATTTTCATATTTGTTCTTCAAATTATCCTCTTTTGATGTATTATTTGCGTTTGAAATTGCTATAGCCCATTTGCTGGTAATTATGGTTTTTATCTTTTGTTTTTTTTAATCTGGATTGATTGTTATTGGTTGTTGTAGAGAGTTCTGATTGGAATGTGAAATTCGTGGCTTGATGATTGTCTTTTTTTGTTCTAGCTAATCTGTCCTGATAAAAAAAGAATTGCATAATTCGAGGTTTTCAGTTTGAGTACATAGTTATGACGTGTGTATTTTTTTTAACTGATTTAATTCTTTTTAATTGAAATCATTTAGTGGTTATTTTTTTCAGAGGGCACTGCAGCCAATCTGATAAAACTGCTCAAATCAGGTTTGTCTCTATACAAATTGTATATTATCAGTAGAGTTGATGGTGGCAGTGGTGGTATTGACTAGGTTGTTTTTCATACTTTTAGTATTTTGTAATTCAGTTGGTTGATGTTTTATCCTTTAAACTTTTAGTCCAAGTACTTCTTCCAGCAGCTTATCTTTGGAGTCCACTATTATCACCATATGGTAAAATGTGTTTGACAATGATAGCATTTATTCATTTGTATGTTTATGTGAGTGTAATTTGTCTACTTATCTCTGCCTGGTGTTGAGCCTTTCCGAATGAATCAAGTATGAATTATTGTAAATATTTTTGTTAGAAATTTATCTCTTTTCCTTGGAATTGACATACTTCAATTGATTTTCCTGCCCTGTAGCAAATATGCCATAGAGAATTGATACTGGAGAATACCCTTTTGGATGGAAGCCCTACTCCAAGGCTGAAAATCTGTGATTTTCCTTACTCGAAGGTATACATTACAAATTTTTTGTCGGTTTATATTACATAATTTCATTAGCAGAGTTGATGCAATTTTGAGTCATCTTTCCAGCCCGGACATTTTTTAATATGGTGATTAAAAATTTGGATTTCTCTCAATTGCTACATTTTTCTTAATATGTATTGTTCCTTTGTGGAGTATGGGGGATGAGTCAAGAGGATTGTATCGCACTTTAGATAGCAGTAATTTCTCAAGAAGCTTATTGTTGAACTTGAATCAGTTCATGGTAAGAATTTTGTTTCAAGTATGATGATTGGGTTTGGTATTTTAATTCACATGTCTTACTTTTTCCCCATTATGGTAGTATTGTTTAAATGAATTTTTCAATTGAATTGAGTTTTCTCTCCCTTCCTACTCCCTCCTTCACTTTTCCTTAATTTGTATGAACAAATTTGTCTGATTTCATATTATTAGTGAAGGGAGTTTCACATATTTGTTGTAGACTAATCACTAGAAGGTGAGAGAGATAATGAGTGAGGTTTGATATGTAGAATAATATGAAATTTTTTATTTTTGTCGTGTTTTCAGTTTATTATTGATTTATTTCTTTTGCTGTGAGTTGACAACAAAAGCATTACAACACCTTGAGCTAATAGAGATCTTTTTGATTGATCGATATATGAGAAATATGGGATGCTAGCAGAGTAAACAAGTTTACATTTGAATGATATATTTTTTATTTTATTGAAAACTGCTAAAAAATTTAGTCTTGGTGGTGTGACAATGGAAAGTGGAAGGATTTGTGTACATGTTATGGGGTCCATTTTTTAAGGAATTTTTGCCCATTTCTTTTGAATTTTTTTGGCCCAACTTATTCGATCCCTTTAATGTATTATATGTGTCACTTTCCCCTCTAATGCTCATTTTTTTATTGGCAATTATTCTTATTAAATAGTGTCTTTAGGCATGAGCATATTTGTATTTTGGAGTGTGTTTTTTGAATTTGTATATCATACGAATTAAGTCCAATGTTTAATTTTGAGTATACAGTTTCATATATTTTTTTAAAATTTTTTATTGTTGTAGAGTGCTAGAAATTTATTCAATCTCCTTGTGCAATAGATTTGAGTTGTGTACAAAGATTATACTGCTCTTTTTTTTTTGGTCAAAAGATTGTAATTGTTCAAAGGTCATGTTTTTAGAGAATTTTTTAAAAATAATAGTCGACTTATATTGATTGGAGTTTTTTTTTATTCCAATTTTTAATTGATGAGATTGTGTTATGTTGGACACATATTGATTGACAATTTTTTTCTCAATTTTTTTGATTGACCATTTTTGTGTGTGTTATATAATGTCTTCAAGCATGAGCATTTGTTTGCTATTTTTTTATTGTAACACAGTGCTTTCAGGCACAGGTAATTACTAGTGTATATATATACCTCTAACCTATATATGGATATAGATAGATAAGAGAGAAAATTTTAATGTTAGTCAAACTCTTAACTTCTATATGGATATAGATAAATATGAAAGAGATAAGATTTTAATGTTATTTAAACTCTTAAGATTTATGAGTTTTTAATTTTTAGTTTTATTTCATTTCTAAATGGAAGGAATAATATGGTAAATTGGCAAAAAAATAGACTTTATAACAAATAAATTTTTTTTACGGACTTAAATCCAAACAAGTCTATATAGGGATACCGGCCTCTAAATTTCTCAAAAAATAAAAGTTACAACACACAAGCTATGGCTAAGACTTGGTGAAAGGCCCATGATCCATGGACAAGCCTAAAATCATTGTGGTACATCTGACCATGGGCCAGTCTAGTCTGTCATATGGAGGTCCATGGTGGCCCATTAAGCCAATGGCTTGTTGACCATAGCATTCATGAATTGGCCACCCCTTTTAAAAAGAATTACAAAGAGTTGGTTATATAATCTTCAATAAACTCTTTATCCCCACTTGACCATGTCACATTTTGATTTAATACACTATTTTAAGGATGTCATAGAAGAAGTGGGTACCTAAAGAAACACTTTTGGCCTAATGGGAGAATTTTAAGCCGATCATAATCACTAACGCTAATATTACTTTTATTGATTAAAATAAATAATTAATATTACAGGAAGATCGTTTGATATTTTGTTAGTTTTTCAGTGAAGAAAAATAAAATAAAGTTAAAAAAATGTTTGTTTTTTATCCTTTAGTCTAGCAGGCTGCGGGGAAGGCACACGGCCTACCCGCCGAGCTAAAGGGCTGGACTATGACCTGTCTAGAAAGCGCGTAGGCCCATGGCCTATATTCCCTCAATGCCCAGTGACGTCACGAAGCCCAGTCAGCATGCACCCAGCCAGTGATGCGAACATGCGCGCCCAGTGACATCAAACGTGCGCCAAGCCAACGGAGTAAACAGTGAGTATAATGGTGATATCATCAATAATATCACGTCATTATCATTATTGATGATATGGTATTATCAATTAATAATAAAATTTTAAGTGGATAAAATACTAAATAAGTTTATTTATTTATTTGTTTTAATATTATTGATAGATAATATCACATCATATTATTATATAATATCGAGTAATGCTAGATCGACTCTATTCGAAATAATTTTTTTTCTCCGACATACAATGCCTCCACCTCGGCTCCAATTTCGTCTGGCGGAGTTGAACCGGAGTTTTTAGAGTACCTAAGAAAAAAATTCTATATTTCCTCACAAAAAATGTGAATCAAAAAATCATTACAAGGGAAGCAAATGCATTACACATAGATTAATCAAATTTAAAACCACCTAAATTTAAATTAAAAGTTTAGAATGGACAATAGTTTTTCCCAAATTTAATCATTAAATTGAAGCTTGCCTCAACAAAACAGATCGAAACTGCTAACAATGGAAGTGGGTGGTGGATCGAAACTGCTAACAGTGGCGTCAGGCTGTGGATCGTAGCTACAAACAGTGGAGAGAGAGAGAGGCTGTGGAGTTGTGGTTTTTACGTCGTAGAGCAATGGAGGCAGGCAGTGGTTCTGGTCTGTGGAGGCGTAGAGAAGACGGAAGAGAAAGAGGAAGACATTAGAATTTAAGGTTAGGAGGTTGTCTTATATTTTAATGTTTTATAATTAATAGCAATGCACGCACGTATATAAATTTAAATATTTTTTTATAAAAAACGTGAATTATATGTATAATTAAATTAAATAATAAATTAAGTACTGAATATTTAATCTGTATTTCAATTATTAAGATATCTCTTCAATTCCTTTAGACATTTGTATATTTAATTATATTATAGAATTATTAATTTTTATTTTGTTAAATAGATTGATTAGTTCACTTATAATATTATTATATTATTACATACCAAATAAAATATAACATATATTTGACTGTGAAATTTAATTTGGTAACTTCATTTGTATAATAATTTAACATATATAGGACTTTATTTTTTCATATAAATCTAAAAAATTGTATATAATTGTACTACTAATAAATGAGTTTAAAAGAATTTAGATGTACTTACAAAAAAGTCCAAAAAAAATTGAAGGTCAAATAGGAGTAAAAAATAAAAAATAGATGAAAGTATATAAGTAGGTATAATTAACTTTATCATAATAATTATGAGTAATATAGAAAATTAAAATTTTTTCACAGATGTTGAACTTTCATGTGTATAATAATTTAATATATATAGGACTTTATTTTTTCATATAAATCTAAAAAATTGTATATAATTATACTACTACTAAATGAGTTCAAAAGAATTTAGAAGTCTTTACAATAGAGTCCAAAATAAATTGAAAGTCAAATAGGAGTAAAAAAAATAAAAATTAAATGAAAGTATAAAAAAAAAATTAGATGAAAATATATAAGTGGGTATAATTGGCTTTATCATAATAATTAGGGGTAAAATAAGAAATTAAAAATTTTTTGCAGATGCTGACATTTATAAGTAAAATATAGATATGTAATCATATAATTTATAATTTAATATGGGTCAAAATTAGATGAGTTTTTTTTATATTTTAATATTTTATATTTGTATGTAATAATATAATTTATAATTTATATAAAATTATTAACTATTAAAAATTGGAGTCGGAGTCCGAATTTTTTCGAATAGGCCTTCAGACTCCAACGCCAACTCCGATCGAAGTCTGTAATTTTTTGCCGATTTCGACTCCGATTCTGATTCCGACTCAAACTCCAACTTCGACTTCGATCAGAGTCTGTAATTGATTTCTAACGAAGGCAGAGTCGATGTTGAATTTTTGGATATTTACATACCCCCTACAAAAATAGATGTTTGTCACAAAAATCTGTAAAAATACCCGGCCCGGCCCAACAGCATTAAAAAAAATACATGGGCTTTAAACTCTAAATTTTTGAAAAGCGCATAATTTTAGTTATAAAATTAGTCAACATAAAAAATTTAAATCTATGAAAATTTTAGGTCTTACAAAAAGGCCCAAAAAAATTTAAGCCCAATCAAAAAATTATAATTTCAATAATTTGAACCTATAATTCAATTCATAACATTAGAAATTCAAAAATCAAAAATTTAAAAAAAAATTAATGTGTACATAATATATAATAAATAAAAATTAAATATTAATCAACTTTTCGTCTCAATATTAGAGAGAGAGATTTTGATGAGTTACAAAGAATGCTATTCACCTCCAGGCCGGTGCTCCAGGTGCTTGTAGTGCCTAGTAAGCATAGTTCGATTTATGGGAACCCTCATTGCTCCCATTGATATTTCTGTTGTGTGGGGTTTAAACAATAGCTCAAGTTGGCTCTGGGAGAGCCTGTGATTTTCCTCCGTCTAGGCCCCATTGATGGGCTCCACTCGTGGGTTTGGGCTACTATAATCAAATTCCAGTAGGAGTTCCACCTCGGTTGCCCGTTCAAACCTTTTTTCTTACCAAAAAACAAAGGAAGTTTTCTTCCTTATCATTTCAAATTTTTATCATTTTATTTTTTTATCATACCAGACAAAATATTAAAATTTGATAATACACAAATTGAATTTGTACACCGCTTGTCAAGTATGAATAATAAACACAATAATTAATTAGTAAAGAGAGAAGACAAGAATTATAGTGTTTCAGTCAAGGTGACCTACATCCATTTTTTGAATGACTGGGGTTGCTAGGTATTTTATTAACTCAAGTATGTAGGAGAGCAAAAAGTTACAGATTCAGAGGGAGAGGAGAGAGTCGTGCTCAATAGAGTGTGATCTGCTCAACAGGGTGTCATGTGTCCCCCAAGTGTTGGCGGGGCTTACAATTTATAGTCATCTCTCTAATAGATTGGAGTGACTTAATAGCAACTAAATAACTATTCTGGTGGAGTTGACGACTTTTTCTCAACAGGTGAGGGGATTGTGCTCTCCATGAGACTCGGTCAAAAGATGAGGTGAGAATTGACTCTTTTTAAAGCGGCGAGGAGAAAGCTCCTAGATGACCTTTACTCAAAGGTGGTGAGGAGGAGGCTCCTAGAAAACCCTTACTCCAAGGTGGCAAGGAGGAGCCTCCTGGATGACCATTACTTCAAGGTGGTAGAGGAGATTCTTGCATGACTCTTACTCCAAGGTGTTTAAGAGGTTCTTGGATGAACTTACATACTCTTTACTGAAATAGCTTCTTGATTCTTGATAAGCTTGTTCGGGTTGACCCATTGAGCTGGATTTGCTGAATTTCTTAGAGATGGGTTATAAACTCGGACTGAGCTTATAATTTGAACTAGGCCCTTGGGTTTGACCCATCAAAATTAAGAGAGAGGTTAATGGAAGTGAAGAGGAGAAATCCAAACAATTGTTTTCCCAACTCAAATTGACTACTTATAAGAGTGACGATAATGTAATAAGGTCTGGAAATTGTGAAGATGATTGGTCAATGGCCATGTTATGAGTGTCCATCATAGACAACCCACATTATGTCCTTAATGGTTTTTTCTTTATATAAAATTTTCCCAAATTTTTGACTTTTTTATTAAATTTTGATAAGCCAATGGGACGGGTCATAATTATACCTGTTGGGCATCCTTAGCAGGCTTTAATTGGGCTAGTCCATCGGTCCGAGATGGCAAAAACATTGGTAAAAAATTTAAAAACATATTTTACTATTATATTTATATATGAAATTAATGTGTATATAATATATAATATATAATAAATAAATAAATAAAAAGATGTACAAACATAGATTAAATATTAATCAACTTTTCCTCTCAATATTAGATAGATAGATTTTGATGAGTTACAAAGAATGCTATTCACCTCTGGGCCGGTGGTCCTAGTGCTTGTAGTGCCTAGTAAGCATAATTCGATTTACGGAAACTCTCATTGCTCCCATTGATAGTTCTGTTGTGAGAGGTTTACACTATAGCTCGAGTTGGCTCTGGGAGAGCCTGTGATTTTCCTCCGTCTAGGCTCCATTGATGGGCTTCACTCGTGGGTTTGGACTACTACAATCAAAGTCAAGTACGAGTTCCACCTCGGACTTGCCCATTGTAACCCCCTTTTTTCTTACCAAAAAACGAAGGAAGGTTCATCTTTTGTATTTTTCATCCTTATCATTTCAATTTTTTATCATACTAGACAAAACATTAAAATTAAGAGGGAGTTTAATGGAAGTGAAGAGGAGAAGTCCAAACAAATGTTTTCCCAACTCAAATTGACTGTTTATTAGAGTGACGATAATGTAATGAGGTTTGGAAATTGTGAAGACGATTGGTCAATGGCCATGTTTTGAGCGTCCATCAAAGACAACATGGCAATGGGATGGGCCATAATTATACCTGTTGGGCATCCTTAGCAGGCTTTAACTGGGCTAGTCCATCGGTCCTATATGGCAAAAACATCGCCACGACCCATAGTCTAATGGACTTCCGTGCTAACGAATGTTGGTTATTCCTCGATTCGGTTTGGTTTATTTGCACTGCTAAAAGTAACATATGAAGACAATATCCTAGCCATTTTGTTTGAGCAGCATTGCCTTTGGTTCATTAGACATCCTTCTTCCTTTGCACCATTTCACCAAGAGACTTATAGTAAGAAGATCCCAAGACATAGAAAATGGCACCAAAAAAAGCTTATTCATGGCTAGTAAAGCTTGCTAGTGATAGGTTGTGGCTGTTCTTTTTTATTTCAGGTGCCTGATTCAAAATAGCATGCTTTTGTCGCAAACTACGCAAGTGGAAGGAGATTTAAAAGTCGGTGTTTGGTGCTCGTAAGTTAGTCTAAACACTCTTAACCGTTGAATCAAAAAAAAGAAAGAAAGAGATTTAAAGATTTACAGAATTGGCAAATATTACCAGGAAAAATATTTATCAGTCAAGGGAGGAACATGGAAATATTCATTCGAAATTAACGTTCTGTTTGATGAAGTTTTTTGCAAATACATTCAGTTTTGCTTTTTTTTTTTTTTTTTTAAAGAACTTTGTGTAAGTTGTGTGTTTTTTTTTTTAATTTTTGCTTTGGTCGTATATGGCTCTTGTGTTTATTAAGGGAGGGATAGTTGGAAGGTTGATTTTCTTTTTTTCATTTTAGGAATAGAAATATATCAGGCCTCTTGTGAGGAAGGTGGTGAAAAACAGTGAAGAAGAAGGCCAAGAAGAGGTATCGAGGATGATGACGGTGAAGAAGGAAAAGACAGTGGCGAAGATACGCACAAAAGCATGATAGCTGCACATAGAAATAGAATATACACTCAAAACTATTTTCTGCATAAAGACAATATCATAGGAGTACAAAAGCATGATAACTGCACAT
Organism: Ilex paraguariensis; assembly: GCA_963454935.2. Classification (NCBI taxonomy): domain Eukaryota; kingdom Viridiplantae; phylum Streptophyta; class Magnoliopsida; order Aquifoliales; family Aquifoliaceae; genus Ilex; species Ilex paraguariensis. Next base: position 45,135 of record CAUOFW020002256.1, read on the forward strand.
AGAATACACTTGAAAACAAACCAAAAAAAAGCACCAAAAATTAAAGGATTGGAAAAAGAATTAATGTACATAAACAAACAAAGAAAATAGGAAAAAATACAACGCAAACAACCTTTACAACAACATTACCAATACTGCACAACCCAGGAATGATAAGTTCATTCATCACTATATACAAATATACATATATATATATATTTGCCTACACTTGTGCTTCCACATCTGCTTCATCAATCCCCATATCTCCCTGGTTCACCTGTTGAGCTTCTGGGTTGGCCACATCAGTGTTTGTCGCAGTTATAAATATGTTCAAATCAGGAACAGTGGAGAGGAACTCTCTTATGCACGACAGAAGGCTCCTGAATATATTGAGAAGACATGAAGAACATGCAAAAAGTAACAAGATGATGGGATAAATGGACCAGAAAAGAACTTGTGGGCATAAAAGTGAGACCAAGAATGAAACAGTGAACATGGCCGAGAAATCTTGTCTTTGGACACGTATATAGCCCACCGGACAAGTTAGAGGTAAGCCGATGGAGATGGAGGAGAAGGTGATGAAGAGAATGAAGACAAACGAAAACTTCACCCAAGTGAGATGACCCATAATATCAAATGAATCCCAATCCCAGGGCATGGCAACCTGTGATTTCAGAATGTTAATAACATATGGGAGAGCATATCTTAGATCAAAGTAAGTCATTCAAGTCTTTTTTTTTTTTAAAAAATAATTCGAAGGCCTAGACTGTCAGTGATTCGAACAAAGAGGTGAGTTCTAAGTCTTCAACGGGTGAACCGAGGAAGACTCGGACTACACTGAGTATCTCAGGAATGATCTCATATGATCACAGAATCTTTCGAAATGTTTTTCTATTTATAACCCAGTCTACAGGATGTAAATTCATTATTTTACACTCATGAGTACGATCGTGTTTGAATGATGGAACTTTCTTCGACATGACGCACTTTTTAGAAATAGCCTGAAAATTTTGGTGTAAAGATTCATTTATATTGGTACTAGTCGTCACCCCCGTGGAATACACTCAATTGAAGTCTTCTTTTTACCCCCATTCCTAGCCTCACCGCTCGGGGAAATAGTCTGGACCGATTCAAGTCATGCATGGTAGTCAAATTGCTGAATTTGATAAAGTAATCAACATAAATTTAGATACTCCTTAACAAAAAATAAAAAATAAAATTTTTTTATATATGTTACCCTTAAATTCTTTGGACTATTGTTACAAAGTTAATGTTAGATTTGCATAATCACACATAAATTACGAGCATTAGGTCAACTTAGAGCAACTCTAACCTAATTCTCTATTTTAATTACTTAAAATATGTTTAAATATTATATTCTTTATTTTAGAGAGTCAATTTTACAAGTTTACTCTAATCACGTTCTCTATTTTAATTAATTACTTAAATTAATTTTTAATAATTAGAAAGGGATTACAACATATATATATATATAGAGAGAGAGAGAGAGAGGGAGAGACTGACTCTCCAAATTTGAAGAGTGATATGAGTGAAATGGCAAATAAAGAGTGAATTAGAGAACTTCAGTAGTGTTTGATTAAGTAAAATAATTAAGAAAAAGAGAAATAAAGGGTGGGTTAGAATAGCTCTAAGGATTTTAAAACGAGTGATGCGCTTGAGACGAGGAAAGCATGAGTGATCGCGACGGGTTAGATTTCCACGTAGGCCCTAGTAAACTCGAGAATGCATGGCGAAGGGGCAAAGCTCAGCAGCCATATAGCACTCTGGATAGTCCATATAATAGCTATGTATTATATGTCCACTTCCACGATCTTTTTGGCGCAATTCTTTATTTTGTTTTTGAAGAAAGACCAGATATTTTGAAGTCCTTTTTTTTTTTCTTTTGTTTATGGAAGTATTCGGGTCAATTTATATGTATTTTAATTAATTTTTTTTTTATTTAGTCAAAGGCAAACTATCAACTTTTGAGATTAGGGTATTCATGAAAAATAAATCTCTTATGGTCTGGTTCAAGAGATTGTCAATATTCAAATTAAGGATGTTTAAATTTATAACTTGTCTATGTTACCACCTACCTAAACTACCCGTGGATAAGATATTTTGAAGTCTACAACGTTGAATAGCAGCAAATAAATTGTGGGTATGTTGGTGTGTAAAAATTTTAAGAATTTGTATATGAAATTTAGAATACCTAAGGGTGCGTTTGGTAACGTTTTTATTTTTTATGTTTTTTTTTTTAATAAAAAATAACAGAACTAAGTTTTGTTTTTGTTATAATAAAAATTAAAAATATAAAACACGTTTGGTAGTCATTTTATATTTTAAAAATTATAAAAACAAAAATAAAAAACCTGTTTGGTATTATACCAAAAATTTACCACAAAACTCAACCCAACCCCACTGTCCACCCAAAACCACCATCGAACGCCACCACCCAACGTCAAATGTTAGTTTCATGATAGAATTTAAGGATTTAGGGTTCATGATACAAATATGCATATTTTCAAAAATATGAATAGAAGGTTTTTATTACTGTAAGGTCTGTGACAGTGAATCATCAAATTTCAGACGATGATTCAGGTTTGTGACAGTGAATCATCAATTTTAGACGAAGTTTGCAGAATCATGAGTAAAAAGAAACAATTGAAATGGAAGAAAAGATAGCCCCCATTACCAAGAGAGAGAGACGGTGAGAGAGCAAGATCAACATTATGGTCAACTAAGGAAGGAGATATTGAAAGAAGCTTTGAGGTGGAGTGGAGGCACCTAAGTTGGATGAATTTAGATAGATCAGATGCAAAAGGAGAAGGTTGTTGAATATCTCTGCTGTGACTTCTTTCTCTTCCTTTGTTTCATTATCCTCTTACTGTGTCAAGAAACCCTGAAACCCCCCACCCCCAAAAACCCACACTGAAACCACCCAAACTCACCCATGAGACCCACCACCCACCACCTCCAAACCACCTGAAACCCACCACCACCCCGAAAACCCACCCCCAAACACCCTGAAAACCCCTTGCCACCCCCCCCCCCCCCAAAACCCACCCTAAAACCCCGAAAACCTAACCTGAAACCTCCCACCCCCAAAAACCCACCCAGAAACCACCCAAACCCACCCCCACCCCCGAAATCCATCACCCACCACCCCCTGAAACCCACTGATTTCGTCTTCGATTTCATCTTCGTGTTTGATTTCGTCGTCGACCTCTTCGTCATAGGTTTCAGGAGAGAGAACAAGCAAGAGAGAGACAGATTCAGACAAATGAGGGAAAGAGACGAAGGGACAAAAAAAAAAAAAAAAAAGAAGGAGGAAAAAAGGGGTTTTTATGGTGGCCCAAAAAAAATCTGATTTTGTTATTAATGAGATTCAAAGGCTAAACCTTATATTAACTGTTATACAAAAAATCGTGCGTGTTTTTAGTTTTTGATGTTTTCAAAAAGTCATTTTTTATGTTTACAGAGTTTGACTGTGTTTTCAAAGCAATGTGGCTTAAAAAAACAGAAACACATCACCAACATGTTGTTGGTTTTTTTTTTTTTTTGCAAAAAGTGAAAAATAAAAACAAAAAAAAACGTAAACTCTCGGTTGTCAAACGACCCCTAAATTATAAGATTTAGATCATATAGGTTTAGACCATACCTATGTGAGCCATGAAACTTGATCTCTGGATTTCTTTCGTTGAAGGGCAAGATCTTCATTCCTTCTTCAAAGCAACAGGCGGTTCTCAATAGGATAAGTCAAATTAGGGTTATGAAGTGGAGAGAGGACCTACCCTGCTATTTATAATAAATTTAATGAGCTCTCTCGTCACAGGCCACAATTAGATTAAGGGTGTATTTGTTAACCTAAATTCAGCACTTAAAATGAATGTATTCAGCACTTGTTATTTAAGCCTGTTTGATAACCAAAAGTTAAACTCTCCTAATATGTTAAGTGATCCTTAAAAATAGACTACAATATTAAGTAAGAGGTCTCTTACTTAATTCTAAAAGTTAAAAACGTTCAGCAAAATCATCTTTAATAATATTTACAATATGACAATTATATCCCGAAATATTTTACAATCCTATTAAAACTCTAATTAGTCTTCTCTTCAAAACCCCTAACTTATATACCCTCCTTGTCAATCTCTTTTTTTTTCCCCTAGTCTTCTGTAACAAAAATATACATACATAATTATAATTACACACACAAACGCAAGCATTGCACACACACACACGGCGCACACACGTATTATTAATGAAATTTAATTTATTGTATTTTTTAAATATTATTTATTAGTTATTATTCTTTTTTTTTTTATCAGATGTTATTGTTCACTTATTGTGTTATTCAATTTGTTATTGTTCATTTATTGTGTTATTCAGATATTATTTATTTATTTATTTTGATCAAATATTTGTTAAATGTAGATTACAAAATAATTATAGTGATTATGATTTATGTTATGACATATTTTATAAATATTTTCAAATTAAAGAGTGGAAGGGTAAAATTGAAAATTAATTTATTTTTAGACGTCAGTTTTGTGTAGTTATCAAACAACTTAGTTCAATTCAGTACTTAAATTTCAATGAATACCAAATTATCCACAAAATCAGCATTCAGCTTTTAGTTTTCAGACTTCAGTTTTTAGCTTTCAGACTTCAATTTTCACTTTAATTAAACACCACCTAAGATCTACACTTAACCACCTCAACTATATTAATTAAAAGATGTACATAAACTTATCAAAATAAATCACTTAATAATATTTGGCTCATCTCATTAAATCATAAATTCAGTCCGTTTTTCACAAACTAAAAATTAACTATCAATTAATGGAAGTCCAATATAGAAAAATTCCAACATTCTCCCACTTGGACAACATTAATCGTAGTTATTTAAAAAAACTAAATAAAATAAAATTATTTGTTTGAAAAATGACTCTTGGGCTAATCAAACAAAACTCAATATGACCACAATAAAAATATAGTCCTGAGACAACATCTCAAATACAACCCAATCCAATAAAACTACTATTTTCAAACTATGATGGTTTTTACATCATTTATTAACATAGGACCAATCCATGATTACAAAAAATAATAATCCTATTGACATAAATCAAGATGTGGTAATGTAATAAGAAAATAACATCTCAATATGTTATCTAATAAACATGTTATTTTTATTGTTAGTCTTCCAAATGATTTCTCTTTCACAACATACTTCAACAATAAGTTCGAGAAATCCATTAGTTTCAACAATAAGCTGATATGTCTTCAAACTTAAAATCTCAACATTTTCTCAAATGGTATAATTGAAGACATGCTCCATTGACAAAACAGTCATATTTAAGACATATACTAAGTCTTAAGATTTTGTATAAAATGACATGTCATAAATGTGCACACATATAACATAGCAAGAGTATCATGTTAACAATAAGGATAATCATCCAAATATTTATTATTCATCAAATAGATGTATCTAAACCATAATGAGTATCAAATATCACATGTAGAATTAAATCAATACTAAAGTTCTTAATACATAAATAAACTCTTATTAACTAAGTACATCAAAAGACTTCAAAATGTCTATGTTGTGAACATGTTTCTTAAAAGTTATAAGTCTTAGTCCATTGGTTAAAGGATCAGCTAGCATTGATTTTGTATTAATATACTCGATCACAATGTCACCTTTCTTCACAAGATTCCTAACAGAAAGATATTTAATTTTCATATGTTTAGACTTACTAGAATGTTTTGTTGTCATTTAAGAATAACACAGGTGCACTATTATCACAATAAATTATTAGTGATCTACAGATGGAATCAACAATCATAAGCCCTGAAATAAAATTCTTTAGTCATATAACTTGTGTTGCAGCTCCATAATAAGTTACAAATTCAACTTGCATAGTGGAAGAAACTGTGAGAGTTTGTTTAATACTCTTCCATGCTAATGCTCCTCCAGCTAACATGAAAATATATTATGAAGTGAATTTTAAATCATTTTGAAACCTAGCAAAATCTGAATTTAAGTAATCAATCACCTCAAACTATCAACTCTTTTATAAACAAGCATGCAATTTTTTATTCTTTGCAAGTATCTCTTAACTTTCTTAGCTGCCACCTAAGATCTAATCCTGATTTAAAAAGATATCTGCTAAGAGCACTAACTGTAAAAGCAATGTCAGGCCTGGTACAAAACCTATGCATACATTAAACTGTCAATAGCACTCACATACGGTATATTCTTCATAGACTCCTCCTTAAGATCATTATTAGGATATTGACTTAGACTGAATTCATCACCTTTCACAACAGGCACATCCCCAAACTTATAATTATGCATATTAAATCTTTCAAACACACGATCTATATATGCCATTTGAGAAAGTCCCAACAATCCATGACTCCTATCCCGATAAATTTGAATGTCTAACACAAAAGATACTTCCCTAAGATCTTTCATTTTAAATATTTTGCACAACAATTGCTTACTCTCATGAAATAAGTCCAAATCATTACTTGCAAGAAAAATATCATCAACATAAAGAACAAGAAAAATAAATTTGTTCCCACGGATCTTAAGATATATGCATTGATCTATCTTGTTCTTAACAAAATCAAGAGAACTTATTATCTCATCAAATTTCAAGTACCACTGACAAGAAGCCTATTTGAGATCATAGATAGACTTCTTCAACTTGCACACTAATTGTTCTTTTTCATTCTCCTTAAAACCCTCAGGCTACATCATATAAATTTTTTCATTAAGCTCACAAATTCAGCAAAATTATCTTCACATCTACCTGATGAAGTTTTAGATCAAAATAAGTCACTAATGTCATGATGATCCTGAAAGAATCTTTAGTAGAGGCAGGTAAGAAGTTTCATTAAAATCTGTACATTCCCTCTAGCTATACCCTTTCGCTACCAATCTAACCCTAAATCTTTCAATATTTCCTCTGGAGTCCATTTTAGTTTTAAAACATCCATTTGCAGTCAATGAATTTATATTCCTCAGGAAGTTTTACAAGCTCCCACACTTCATTGTGTACCATATAATACATCTCATCTTTCATGGCATCTATCCACATATCAGACTGAGCACAAGTAATAGCATCATGGTATATTGTAGGATTAACGATATCACCAATATTATAATCGCTATCTACAAGGTATACAAAATATTTATCAGAAATAACAAGTCTCATTGGTCTTATAGACATTTTCGAAGAAATTTCAATAGTAGACTCTAAACTCTAAGGAGCCTCAATAGGAACAAAAGGGTCAATTGTAGGAACAGGAGGATCAACAATTGGGGCAGATAA
>CAUOFW020002257.1:0-52459 GCA_963454935.2 Ilex paraguariensis
CTTTTTCCTGAAAAGTTGAAATCAAGATGGATTGGACCTTACATTGTCAAAAAAATGTTTGAACATGGGGCAGTGGAAGTGGAGAACCCATCAAACGGTAATATCTTTACTGTCAATGGTCAAAGATTGAAACCCTTTGTGGAGGACCTTGTCAAAAATGTGGAGACTATTCTTTTGATGGATCCAGAACAGCGCTTGCTAACACAATAAAGGTCCGGGTCAGGGAGAACCTGCTCCAACACGAACCACACCACCGCCTTTATAAGGCCCCACCCCGTTTTCCTCCCTTTCCATGTAACTCAATCCCTTTCCCCTTTCTTTTCCTTTCTTTCTTCTTCTCCTTCAGTTTTTCTTCTTCTTCTCCCTTGTTACGATACTTTGGAATCATGACACATCTCCCAACAACACCATGACCATACTATCGGAAGATCCCATCCTTTGTCTCATAATCTGCGTGTGTTTACTTTATTTGTACATTACTATGCTTCTTCTTTTCGCACTCAGAATCAAGGGTTATCACCCTAACCCAGATTTGCAACGAGATGGTTGATTTGTGTATTTTGCTTGTAGGTTTCGGCTAATGAACCAGATCTCTACCATTCAAAGCTCACCTGATCGGTAAATTTGAAACATTGGGGACAATGTTCAGTTTAGGTTGGGGGAAGAGAACTATAGTTTATATGAGCTTGATCCTGTTAGAAAATTTTTAAATTTATGTTGTTGTTGCTGTTCTTGACCAGATTGTGTACCATAGTTTGATTACCATGTTTTGCTGTTCTTGACCAGATTGTGTACCATAGTTTGATTACCATGTTTTATATTTTGATGATTATGTTTGTGGGTCATCTCTGAAAGTCTTTGTGATTGACAGACGTTAAAGAACCAGATAGTGAGTTTTAATAGTATAAAAAGCATGGATGTTAAACTTTTTTGGTTTAGTTTAGGATTTCTACGCACATTTCCTTTTGATGTGCACACTGTGATCATGAGACAAGCAAGATTGGTAAGAAAGAATGAGATCCGAGAACAACAAGCGAAACCCCTGTGCGACCGAAGCACCTGTGCCAAACGTTGTCGTGCCAAAAGACTGGGTGCCTGTAAATAGTGTGGTAGATACTTTCACAAGAAGAGATATAATCAGTGTTCTGAACCAATTTTCAATTGAGCACTTGATCGATTAGACTAGATAGTGAATTGGCAGAGTAAGGATTATCCTAACACGCCATCCTATTCTGGAACATTGCTTAATCGATTTGTGAGACAAGAAATTAGGAGAGTTACTGGCTGTTCAGATGACACATGGACAGATGAAGACTCGGAGTAGAATAGTTAGGATGAAATCCAAGGGTCCGAATTTCTGTAAATATATATATATATATATATATATATATATTTTCTTTTGTTTTGTACAAACTCTTTTGACTAAAATGAAAACATGGGCCCCTTAAGGAACGTCCCAAAATACCAACCTAGAGCGTGGGTAGGGATTTGTCCTGAGACGCCATGAACTTTTGGTTCAAATTTGAATATTTTGCCCTCTTTTGTTTTGCGTAAAATAGTGTAGAAATATTTTGATTTTTTTTTTGAGTTTTGATTCTACGTTTGAACGCCAAGTGACGTTTGAACGTAGCCTGCTTATAGTACTTAGCCTCTGATGAAGTCACTAATGGAAACAAAAGTACTAGGAGCTCATCTCGTCCGAACGCCAATAGCCCGTTCAAACGAGAATAATGTTCGAACGCCAATAGCAGGTTCGAACAACAGAAGCGTACAGTACTTTGGTCTCTGACAAAACTCAAAAGTATTGGGAGTTCACAACGTTCTAACGTCATTGACGTTCGAACGATATTTTAAAATCCTTTATACAACGTTCGAACATAAATAACGTTTGAATGTTCTTCCTTAGACTAAAAATACCTGAGTCGTCTTCCTTAGTTCAAAATTTCCAAAAAACTCAAAAATCCTCTAAACCCTAGGATCCCTTTTTCACTTCCCAGCCCTCAATACTCCACTCATTCCTCATTTTCATCACAAATCAGGCACCCAAAAGCTTTTCCACATCAAAAATCCCCAATTTTCACTAGATAACCAAAATTTTTCACCACCTCTTAAGCTCAAAATCGAGAATAGCACAATGCCTAGGGTTAAGCTCCCTACCAGGCGCACTCCACTGGTAAACAAGAACCAAACTCTATAGAAGAAGTTATTCAAGAAGGGGAAGGGAAGCAAAGAAGAAAGAGATACGATCGCACCAGATTTTCCAGTGCCCTTAAGGCTGAGAGGTATGAAAACTTCTTTCAAAATCATGCTATGGTTTGTGAACGAGATGTAGTAATTGCTGATTTTGCTGAGTTGGGTTTGTTGGAAGTGATGGAGAAGAGGGAATGGGTGTGGCATTTGAGAAACGACAAAGATGTCGTTGTTGACTTGGTGAGGGAGTTCTACTCCAACGTCGAGATCATCAATGGCACAATCCGAATGTATGTTTGAGGCACCCACATCGATGTGGATGAGGCATGTCTATTGGAGGTAAGAAAAGACATGCCTCGGGTATAAAACCCAATGTATCCGCCCAAGAAAAATGTGGCGTTGAATGCGGTTGGAAGAGAGTTGACAAGGCAGATTGATTTTTCATGGGGAGGGAAAAATTTTTTGAAACAAGGAGAGCTTACTAACAAGTATAAGATGCTTAATTTGATTGCGGTGGCAAACCTAGCGCCACTAGGAAGAAAAAAATGAGATTTTACCCGAGATGACACGATTGCTCTATGCACTAGGGCAAGGGCATAACATTGACCTCCCATCGATGGTTTTGAATGAGATGAAGAAGGGGTGTGACGCAAAGAGAAGTGCACTCCCATTTGGCACACTTGTGACAGAAATTTGCACCGATAATGGAGTGAGGGTGAGGCCGAAAATGAACTTTCAAAAGCCAATGGGGCCACTGAACAAAGGGTCGTTCAAAAGAAGCTTAGGACATAGTGGTGCCTTGGTGGCTAGGCAAGAAGTGCCCCCTCCTCAAGGAATCGATGAGGTGCAAGAGAAGTTGGAAGCTGACGAAGAAAGAGAGATGGAGACCGAGAGAGAGTAACCAGATCAAGCAGGGCCCAACACGACCACCCGATGATCTCTACGAGACACCATGCGTAGCATTGAGGCTAAGCATGATGAGATCCTGAGGCTTTTGAGGGGTGGAGCTGGTGGTGTTAGTGGAGCTGGAGAAGAGGATTGATTATTTCTATTCTTGTGGAGGAGTAGTTGATTTTTGTTCTGAATTGGTTGTTGTTTGTTGATTCTTCTTTGAATAGTTTTTAGGAGATTTCTATACTGTTATAAAGGAGTTTATTTTGATAATTCTTGTGAATGTTTTGTGATTATTGTGGAACCCTGTATATGTCTTTTTGAAGTTGATTGTGGATAATTAAAGTCATGTTTTGAATGGATGAACTGCATCATTGATATTATTGTAAAACAAGTATCCTTTATGCAATGAATGATTCAGTTTATCACTTTTACTTGTTTAAAATGCATATATAGGATTAGAACTCTAATTTTTGTTAATAAACGAAACACATGTGGATGTTAAGATTACTTGCGAAAATGACTAAGCACATGATCGGTTTGGCACCTCAACTTAACAACCACAACATAAAACCTCAATTTTTTTGGAACATCAATGCTATCTCTATGCTTAAATTTTCAAATGTACATAAGTATTTATTATTCTTGAAGTACAAGGTGATCAGACTGGAAAATGGAATCGTTATATAACTAACATTTCTTGAAACACCCGACATAATCAGTGGAAATGACAAAGAAAATCATGGTAAGTCTTGAGCTTTACGTTGCCTTTTTGAGAGGATATCAACAATTACTCAAGGTAAACTCTTTCACCTCTAATCTCTTTCAATAATCTCATTAAACTTGCTTTGATTGATGCAACTGAAGCGATCTATTTTCATAACCCACGGGGAACTTTTGCATAGATACATATGCACATACTTGGGAAAGGATCTTAGGCCATCTTTGGATCGAATTTGAGCCTTAGCTAATTCTTTTACAAAAGTGTATCCCTAGTCAGCCATGCTTGAGCCTTAAACTGAATGAATTCTTTTTCACCCGTGTAATAACCAAAGCCACAAAAGCATATATTCATCAAACCTTGCTATCTAATGTCTTGCATCCTCTTGCAGATCAATATGATATAGAAAGGCATGAAAAATAGAGAAGAAAAAGGTGGCTACTGTTTGATAAAAGGAAACTTGGTGGAATCATTTCATATTAATTAAAAAAAAAAAAAAGATACTGTGAGACAGGGAATTGCCAAGAAAGTGAAAAATGGGAAAAATAAAAGAAATCCCTTTCCTAGGCAAAATGTCGAGAAACTAGGAGGAGGTGTGAAACATTGCGTAAGATAGCCTTTGATCACCATTGACGTTATTTCATTAGCTACTGACCTCTGGTCCCATTACAACCTGCAAAAAGCCCTAGGTGATCTCAAGTATAATGCATATGTGTATTGTCTACTACAAATGGGGTGTGTTAACTAGAATTTCTTTATGTACATCAATATTTTTTCATGAGATTATGCCAAGGTTAAGTCTGTTTTCCTCAGAACTTCACTCTTATACTAATGATGCATGAGATTTTTCGACTGGCCATCTTCTGTTCACATGCCACCTTTGAGAGATATATCACTATACTCGGAGCGATTTGTTTTGCTGAGAGAATTCCTAGAGAGACTTGTGTAATCAAAACTATCCATGGAAGGTGGAAAAAGGGAATGATTGTTATATACCAATTCTTGTTTCCAGTATGACCATCCTACTACTCAGAGAATCACAAATGCTAATATGACAGGTGCTAATTTTTGCATAGAGTGAGTACCAATGGAAGAGAAATGTAGGTGATAAGTCACGATTGAGGGTTGAGTGTCCCAACGACCATGATGCTAATTCATTTTTTTAGTCAGTAATCTTACACACACATTTGTTTGACTGAAGTTTGTGGGTAGCTTCACTGAAAACCCTCACGAGACATCACTCATCCACTAGGGTAAACCTAGCGGTTCAACAGCTTGTTACATAAGTTAAATACAACCGAAAGACCTACGAAAAAGGCATTAGGAATAGATTTACCTTTCATTGACATTTTATTACTAGAGACTAGCAATATTTAGGTTGGGGGGTGTGATTCTAGCGTAAAGTTAACAATTTTTTCTATGTTTTTTTTGGAATAATTGTGCTTTGATGGAGTTTAAGTAATGACATTTCAGGTTCTAAGGTGAACAAAGGCTCAAGAACAACACAAATCACACTTGAATGTAACACCAGCACAATAGGGAACAAAATTTCAGGAGCTATGAATAAAGCAAGAATGTTCGAATGTCAACCCACGTTCGAATGTCCTCTGAAACCCTGCCAAGACCAGCTGCTGAGATATGGCGTGTTGCAATCAACAAAGGGAATATGCTGAGGTACTTGAGTACCACGTTCGAACGCCAAAGCACGTTTGAACGTCCTCTGGAATCCTAAAAAGACTACACCATTGGAACTTGGCATGTTGTAGTAAGAAAGAAGAACCATAAGTACTTGAGTACAATGTTTGAACGTCACTCGATGTTCGAATATAGTCCTAAATGACTGAGGACCAAGTTGCTGAGTGTAAATTCAAGGTTGTTCATGACGTATGGAAGTGACCAAGTCAGTGATCATAGCTCACTTGAGTGGAAGAAATCAGACGCCATCTGGCGTTCGAACGCCGTCAAAGCGAAGACACAGACATCGTTCGAACGTCCTAGAAAAAAAGATAGACTTAACGTTCGAATGCCAAATCACGTTCGAACATCCCTCTGCAGACTGCCTGGAGAATAGTTGATTCCTATGGGCGGCAAATACTATTCACTCATCCTCTCTTATCTCCTACCCCCTCCCCTTTCTTGCCTATAAATACTCCCATGTTGGGAGCTTAAAAGCATTCTTCCTCTTGTAGAGAAAGGAGGGAGCAATCTTTATTCTTGTAAAGTTAGAGTGTTTTGTAATCTAGTTCTTGAACATTTCATGTTTATGCTTTCATTTTCCATTTATATCAACCATGATGGAGGCTTAGACTCCCCTTGTAGTTGAAGTCTTTCATTTACTTATGCTAAGTCTTTACATTAATGTTGTGACAACCATGATGGAGGCTTAGAATCCCCTTGTAGTTGTACTTGCTTTTATTTACAAAGTATCAAGAGAGGTAGTTTATCTTTTGGTTGTGGTGGAAACCCTCCAAAAACAACTAGCTTTCTTCTACTCTTAGTTTATGTATTTTACTTCCATTGCTTGAGCTTCCTTCTTTCTTAGAAGAGTGAAACTCTTCCACTTTTCTAGAGCTTTACGAAAGCCGTGAAGGGTGGAAAGTGATTCACTTATTCTTCATTGAAGAAAAACTCTTTATTTAGTTTGCTTTACTTAGTAGCGTCTCTACTTAGAGGGATGAGTAGCACTCACTTTTCTAGCTTTGCTAAGGCCATGAAAAGTGAGTAGTTCCTCATTCACTTTTTAGTAAGAGGTGATGAATATGTAAAGAGTATTCGAAAGTTATGTTTGTGCAACTTCTTCATGCTTTAATGGTTTATACTCCACCTGTTCATTGGGTGATTGAATGTACCTAGCAAAGATTGAGGTTCTTTGTATTACTAGGGCTCCATCTATGATACGGATGATTCTTGCATAGAAAGATCTGTTGGTTCAATGCAAGTACACCGGAAAGCTCTTCATGACAACCTTTCAATCCCCACTATCATTGCACTTTATTCAAAGAATGGATCATTAATGCCATGGTTGGATGCCTAGTAGAAACACTTGCTTGTTTGTAGATGGGTTAAGTCTCGGCACAGACAATTCTTGTAAACTTCTAGAAAAGCATCGGAATCATGTGCTTAATTCTCACAGTCCATCTTTTTCTTCCAATTAACTTGCTGTTGACACAGGAGTTAATTGAGTTATAAAGCACAAACATAACAAAATGGATACTCTATTACATGTCCTGATCCTCGAGCAAAAGGGTGGCTGTTACATTTTGAGAAGCTTATATTTTGTCTAGAAAACTTTTGAAAAGAATCTTCTATTCTATTCAAGAAAACTCCACCACTCCAAACACTTGAAATTTCCAAGTCACTTGGTCTCTATTATTGCTTACCTCAAAACACCAATCATAGTTCCCTTTGGATTCGACTCCGGACTTTACTAGATTATTACTACAACTTGACCGCCTGCACTTGGGTGTATACATTTCGGAGCAAGTCAAAACACACTTCGACTACAATGATTTTAAGAATTACTCGTGCCAGATCTAAATGTATATGGGTAAGAAAGAAGGTATACATATCGATAATGTTTTCAATTTTAATCAATCAATTAACTCAAATAACTCAACCTTTAAAAAAAAAACCTAGTTTGAGTCAAAATTTCCAATTCACTGGTGAGACTTCTTCATCCGATCAAACTAGAGTACGACTACTTACTCATTACGGAATTGAAAATGAAATAAATTGAAGAAAGCATAATCATAATTGATAGAAAAGAAAATTTGCATTGAAAATTGCACGAATTAAAATTGTGGTTGAAAGTAAATACCTTTAATTGAATAGTTGTAATTTAAACCATTCGCAAGAAGAATCAAAAGTAAATGTGTTGTAGGAATGAAATACTTGAAATTAAACATTGCTTCAAATGTAAAACAATGGAGAAAGCTTTAAAGTAGAATAAGACTAAGTCTAAAACCTAGGAAAGAGAAAAAGAGTGCTTGGTGAAGAAATTGGAGAATTGAACGATGAAATGGAGATCCCTCTCAAGCAGCCAGGCTTTGGTATTTATAGAGGATTTTTTTTATTGAAAATCCTATTTTTCATCCACCAATCACTGCCTTTAAATACTTCTGCTGATTCACTTTCCTTAGGAGTCTTCACTGTTGAAATACAGTAACCTACCCGTAGGAAACAGAAAATGACCTACTGGTAGAATTGTTCACTGTTTTGCATGAACTAGTTGGCCTTATCTTCTACTAATAGAACACCTTTTTTGTTTCAGATGTACCGGTAGAATACCTCTCTATTTAACTTCTACCGGTAGGAATGAACTCCTATTGGGAGAACCAACTTTTGCCTTCAGTTGTACTAGTAGAAAGGTTTTTTTTTCCTCAATTATGGTCACAGTGGCCTTGGCTTTAATCTGAACCTCCTAACTCATCCCTAAAGTCCTCCATGACATGAAATGATGTTCAAAACCTTTATTTTACATATATTTATCTACAAACACCAATTTCCTCCATAAAATAGAAAACTCAACTAAATCTAAGGAATTAAGTAACTAACACAACTAAGATGGATCATATGAGACCTATAATATGTAATAGTATGCTCTCATTAGAAGGAGATCAAGAGGCAGTGCCACATTAAGATCACTTTGATGCACCTTCAAGCTTAGGACTAAGGTAATGACTATTGAGATATAAGAACTCTTGGTTTAATTGATTAGGGTTAGGATGATTTGTGTTATAAATTGAATTTGGAAAATCATGAAATGAATCCTTAATAACCATAAAAAATGTTAGATTAAGTTGTTTAATGGTTGGTTAATTGTATAATATTAGAACTTATAAGTGACACATTCTTGGATCCTCTACTTTAATTCTTGTTCTAGTGTTTGGTTTATTTTTGTAGTGAAGTGGTTTATTTAAAAGAATTGTTGGAAACGCGTGGTGAAACTAGCATTTTAGAACATATCATAGTGGACTCAAGAATATTCAATTAACAATTTGGAGCATTGGGTCTTAATTTGGAGAAATTTGGATAAAAAAAAAGAAGATAACTAGACCTGTCCTATCTTGGAGGAGCACACGCAATGAGGAGATTCCAGATACATATCACCGTCTGGATGAAAGTTTGGCGTCTAGGCTCAATGATTGGTTTGATAATACTTGACGATATAGCATCACATTCCCAATGCTTGAAGACCATTTGGATGCAAGTTTGGCGTCCAAACGTGGCCATGAAGAATGGAATTGCAGAGAATTTGTACTATTTGGACACCAATGTTACCATCTGGACACATGCATGACGATACAAAGGCACCATCTAGAAACACTTATTTATATGGCTTTCTACAGATACTAAACTGTCTGGAAGTGATCCTTTTGTCCAGATGCACCTTTTTGATCTAGACTTTAGGATTTGACTAAGAAGACTTGGAATTTGGAAAGGACACCTCCTCGAGTTGGCCCTAGAGTTTTTAGTATAATTACTAAGTAACCTGATCTTAATCATACACTCAAGTATAAGTTGTCAAGTTGTAATATTATTTAGTTAAGTCTGAGTTCAAAGCCACAAGAAGTTATCTGCTGGAACTCAAAATAGAAAATGTAAGATTGTTGGCTGCGTACTATGCATTACAACAGCTTGTGATGTGAGCTTAGAATTGATAAACAAATACTTAAGCTAAAATTTTTTTATTATAACAATTGAGAAAGACTACTCTTTAGTTTAGGGATCTAACACGCATTTTATGCTTGATTATGAAAATGCCACCTTATAGCAATTAACTTCCATATTACTGGAAAGTTAACCGATAGGTTTGATGTGTAAATGGCACCATATCATATCAACTAGTTTGGTTAGCCAGATGGTCTATGCACCATAAAACAACCAAATAACTCTAGTAAACCCAAAGGTGAACCATTCAAAAAGTTTACTTTAGCTATTTGATTGGCAGGTCGATGATTCAAGGAAGACAGAGTTCCGATTTATGCATTGAATCAAAAGTATTGGCTATGACAATATTTAACGCGTCTATAACCAATCTCATAAATATTACAGAAAGCCCAACTACGTGCATCATTGTATCATGCATGAAGTATGTAATAACTTATAGATGAACCGGTATATAGCAACAAGTTTAGTTGAGTACTCATAACGATGAGCATATAGTAATATGATACAAAACAGAAATGAAAACCATCCATCAGTTAAGGGAGGTATAGTCATTAAAGCATAGGTAAAACATCGACATTCCCATAACACAAACAATATTACACGTCTTTACCTTTTACTAAAGAGTATAAACGGACTACACATTTCATTGCTATAAACGAGCAAGAAGGGTAAGATAATCTCATTACAATACAACACAAATACAAGTCCAATGCAAGAAATCCTTCCAGTGACGCTCCTAAAATCGGGGGTCCTTTTTCAACCATTGACCACCCGTCAACCTGTAGAAATACCCATGATTGTCGCACAACCTGACATTACGTCAATAACATCCCCTTAACCGAAATTATAACCCACACGTGTAACCCGTGTACATTCTTTCATTTAATCAAATTGTGGTCCAATGTACCACATTTCATACTCCATTATAGTCCATTTACATCATTTGGAAGGAAGGACACATGGCCCAAAAGCATGGCAAAACAGTTTGAAAATTTCAAATTTTTAGAAGTCCTTTCGGTATGGCATACCAGTAGGGTGAACTTACTGGAATTATCCCTACCGATAGGGTTAGCCTACTAGAAAATTCCTACTAGTAGAGTATACGGGTAGGGTCTGCTTACTAGAAAATTCCTACTAGTAGGGTTTGCCTACTAGACAAAGTTATACCGGTAGGCTATACCGGTATGCTCTATCCAGTTTTGTCTGTTTCACCTATTTTTCATTTCTAGTTCATTTCAAACCATATTACATCCATCCAACTCATGTATAATGAAGATTTTCATTTAATATAAGGTCCATACACATTCTATTACATTCGTTTCCATAAATTTACATATCAAAACTAAGTTTTTATAATACTTGTACAAAAACTCAAAATAGAGCTACATTATGGCTTTCTTCATACTTGAGGCCCTGAGTGTGAGCCTTCCACCAACGTACCACCCGCACCTGAAATATTTTTCTCATAAAGGGTGAGCCACGTTCAGTAGAGTATTTCCTATAGAGGCTACTCCCCAACCTGGATGCATATGAAATGCTCACATGCAACACATAAACCAGCAACAACCATTTCAACCAAGATTTAGCATCTCTAAGTTGGAATCTAACATGTCATGCCATGATATGAGGTGATACCCACTCATGCAACTCAACCCGAGCCCTCTCCGGCTCCTTTTCCCCCATGCAATGCCATGAGTATAAAAATCAGATTTCCAAGTCCCACCATTGGCTTTACACACCCAATGACTATTTAAAAATCTCTGGGTCTTTCTTGAGGTGGGTATTTATGGACTTACACTAACGGCACCCAACCGACACGGAATTTTTGGATTTCCACCAACGGTTTCGCGTACATAGACACACTTTATGAGCTCTTATACGAAAAGTTTGCGTATCTGATCATCGGGCCTCTCACCTGAGGGATTGTCTAGCCCTTCTTGCCAACCCCGACCTAATTTTCATGCAACGGTGCAACTCAGTCGGATTTTCAATCCAACTTTTCCGAGCCCACCCATCAACCACCAAGTATGGTGTTTGATTAAATCATGTATACACATACCCACATCCATTCGTGATGCCAATGAATGTGATGCCGACTTCATGCCCAAAATCCAATGAATACCAAATGAGCTATTTAAACCGCATATCAACATATTCCATAACAATGTATATCTAAAGTATATAATTACCACAATTTATCATGATGCTAATATATTAACAACATACATCAACAATAATTCACAAGCATGTTATTACACAATCTATGTCAATAACATACTTTATTCATAATGCATAATATAAACACATAGCATGCCCACATAATACCAAATTCCTTGGAATTACACAAGTAATTTTCACATATTAATTCCAAGTTAGGAATTTATTTTAAACCATTCTATACCCATTTTCTCATTTCCATAACAATAGGTAAGTGATATATATAACTATACACCTACCTATTCCATACGAACACCCTAAGTTAGAAAATAAACCTAAGTAGGAGGGAACCCTACCTCTTGAAGCGTAAAAACACGTTGAGAAGCACCAAGAATCCCAATCTCGCCCAAAACCCTTAATTTCTCCAAGCTCGTGTTTGGAACTTTGGTGAAATCCGTCCTTCTTGGTATGGTTTCGTAGCCCTCACCGCGTAGAACAATCTTTGTTCTAGGCTTGAGTTGATTCGATCACTCAATCTTTGCAGATCATAGAGGGAAGGTGAGAACTTTCTCTTTTTCCCTCTCTTCTCTTCTCACGTTGAAACTGGCTAAAGAATGGGGAGAAATTTGATATTTCTCCACTTTTTATCCCTCAAAACACTTGGCCTACAACGCGCCACGCGTACGCTTTTTCCTCGGGTCCGTTTTCGCCCCAAAACGATTAAATTTCGTCCCGGTTTAAGTTCAAAATATTTTTATTTTAACTTACCTCAAATTATTTTCCAAATTCTAAAATGTTTTTAAAAATTCCCTTTTTGGGGTCACCCGAGACTCGATCGCCTCATCAAACGTAAAAAATTCGACTATCTCAAAATTCGACAAAAATTGACAGAGTAGCTAGATTTTGCAAGATGAATCCAACGGCGAGGTCCGTTTCGTCGTCCGAGGTTTAGAAAATTTCAGGTTTACAACCCATACTGTAGTGATAAATTATAATTTTGTCCTTTTTTGCATAAAAATTTTAAATTTACCTAGGTTTTACATTCTTCCCCCCTTAAAATAATTTCATCCCCAAAATTCATACAGACATACACACTTAACCGCATGCATATGCAATAATAATATTACATTTAAAATTATAAAACTTTTACCTCCATCCTCGAATAGGAATAGTGTGACACCTCTAGAACCGAGAGTCCCGTTGGCCACTCGTCAACCTGCGAAAATAGCCGTGATTGTTACATAACCCGGTATCACGTCTTTCACATCCCTGTAATTGAGATTACAACTCACACGAGGATCCGTGTTTTCTTTTATCATTTAATCCTATCAAGGTTTAATATAGCCCAATGTATCTCATTTAAGATCCAGTTGTGTCAGTAGAACCAAAGAACACATAGCCTAAGAGTATGGCAATGCATTCTTAAAATTTCAGAGTTTTGGAAAACCTTTCGGAAGGTTTTGTTATGGACCTTCCGGAAGGTTTGCTCATCGAAAAATTTCTACCAGAAGGTTTTATGGATCTTCCGGTAGGTTTTGCTTACTGGACTAATTTCTACTGGAAGGTTTTACTTACCTTCTGGAAGGTTTGCCCATTGGATGAAAAATTGCATGAACCATCCGGAAGGTTTTGTGGACCTTCCGGTAAGTTTTACCTACTGGACATAAAGTTTACACTAACCTTCCGAAAGACTTTGCCCAGAATTTCATGCTTCATCAGATTTTCATTTCACATTCATCCAAAACCTTTCCAAACTCATTCCAAACATGGATAATGACATTTTCTACATTATACATGATCCATACAAGTTCTATCACATGCATTTGCATAATTTTTACATGTTAAAACATTGTTCCAACAAAGATTACACAAAATATGCCATAAAAATCACAAGTCGGTTTTTCTTCATCGTAGAGGCCCCGAATGCGAGTCCTTTCCTGATACGAACCTCGCACCTGAAATATTTCCCGTATAGGGTGAGTCAATGCCCATTAGAATATTTCCTACAGAGGCTACTCCCCAACCTAGGTGCATATGCAATATTTATATACAACATTCACAATCATATAATCATTCCAATCAAGAATATACGTGATTCGAGTTGGAATCTATCATGTCATGCCATGAATGAAATGAGATTCACTCACGCACATCAACCCGAGCCCTCACTGGCTCTCACCACACAATGCAATGCAAGTGTAAAACCTTTATCATTGATGAAATACATCTAATGATCATTTTTGAAATACCAACTATATGTTTATAAAACCATTTCACTCATGGATGTTTCCCATTAAATGAAAGTTTTGTATTACAAAATCATGTGTCTTTGTTAGGTATCGAATTCCGAAATCACATCGACTGGCTTTGTATGCCTTTACACTTTTTTAGAATTTCACCACAGGGAAGTGTATGAATCAAGTAGTCGGGTTTTTCACCTGAGGGAGTGTCTAGCCTTTTTGCTATACCCGACACAAGTTTTTCTCATGCAACATACGACTCCATGGGATCTTCCATCCAACATCTTTGAGCCCACATATCAATCACCAAGAGTGGTATTGATTAAATCATGCATACACACCCACACTCATGCCTAAGCCCATGAATGTGATGCATTTTTCCCATGCAATATGCAATGTAATGAACCATTGCATAATCAATGTCATACTCATATATAAAGAATGCCACATGAGCCATTTAACCACATATCTCACATATGTCATGACAATTTCAATGAACACATAAAATTACCATAAATTGTCACAATGTTAATACATTAACTAGCACATATTAACATTTCCTTCCAACACATTTTATAAGCATGTTAACAACACACTTTATGTACAATCACTATAAAACATATAGCATGCACAAGATATCAAGTTTTAAGGGATTGCACAAGTACTTCCCCAATACCAAACTTTGCTAGGATTTGGTCTAGGCTAGCTCCATACCCATTTCCTCTATTCCTTAACCATAGTCAAGTGACTTAGGTTATTCCAAACCCTTACTCCATTCATAATACACCCTAGGTAAGAAAATGAACCAAAGTAAGAGAAACCCTACCTCTTGAAGTGTCAAACGAATGGAGAAATCTCAACAACAACTCCCAAGCCCCAAACCTTTTGATTTCTCCAAAATCTCTTCTTTAAAACTTTGGTTAAATTCTTCATTCTTGGTACGTACGCGTAGCACTCGTTGCATAGGCCAACTTAAATTCTTGGTTCGAAGGGTTCCGACCGATGGAACTTCGGAAATCGGAGAAGGAAGCTTGAAAAAATGATTTTTCTCTCTTCTCTCTCTTTTCTCTCTTTTCTCTCTTCCAACGTGTGGTGTGATGAACAAGGGGTGTGAAATATCTGATTTTTCCAGATATTTCACTCTATTTATACTTTATAATTGCGCGGTCCACATTGCCCTGCACGTTTATCACTTTCGGGTCCTTTTTTAACCCGAAATGACTTAATTAAATTCTGATTTAAGTTCAAATTAATTTTATTTGAACTTTCATCCAATTTTAAGAAAATTTCATAATTTCTATTTTTGGGGACCTTTGAAAGTTCATTGTCACCCAATTGTCTCAAAAAATGTGTAAAATTCGACTATCTCAGAATTTGACGAAATTTGACATGACAACTTAATTTTCTGATACGAATCCAATGACGAAATCCGTTGCTCCATTTGATCTCTTTAGAAATATGCATTTTAAACCCGCATAATAGTGACAAATTACTATTTTACCCTTTGTCAAAAAAAGTTCAAATTTTTTTGAGTTTTACAAACAGATAGTTGGTACGTATAGTGTCCTCATGCTCCCATGTCGCCTCCTCCACGCCTTGGTGTTGCCATAATACCTTCACTAGCCTCACAGTCTTGCTTCGCAAAACTTGCTCCCAATTAACCATGATACGCGCTGGTCCCTCCACGAAAGTCCCATCCGCATCAATAATCAACTTGCCCCAATCCACCACATGTGTTGGATCTGGAGTATATTTTCAGAGTATAGAGACATGGAATACTGTGTGAACACCCGATAAATTTGGTGGTAACGCCAATTTGTAAGCCACTATGCCGACCCTCTCGATTACGTCGAAGGGCCCGATAAACCTCAGCGACAGATTTTCCTATTTTCTAAATCTGACCACTCCCCTCTTAGGCATCACCTTCAAGAAGACGTGATCTTCCACCTCAAATTTCAGAGGTCGCCGTCGTTTATTAGCATAACTCTTCTGTCAACTCTGAACCGTAAGAAGACATTTTTGTATCAGGTCTACCTTCTCCGAGATGTCTCTGATCAAATCCAGACCCATAGAGGATTTCTCTCCCACCTCTATCTAACAAACTGGAGAATGACAAGGCCTCCCATATAGTGCCTCATAGGGTGCCGTCTAAATGCTCGCCTGATAACTATTGTTGAAGGTGAACTCTACTAAGGGTAAATGTTCTTCCCAGCTACCCTTGAGATCTAGGATGCATGCCCGTAGCATGTCCTCTAATATCTATATGGTCCTCTCTGACTGTCCGTCCCTCTGGAAATGAAAAGTTGTGCTTATCATCAATTGTGTCTCCATGACTTTTTGGAAACTCTCCCAAAAGTGAGCCTTAAACCTAGGGTCCTGATTCGATACAATAGATATGGGTACCCCATGCAACCGGACAATCTCCCGTATATACAACCTGCAGAATTCCTCCAATGTGAAGGTCATCCGCACAGCCAAACATTGTGCCAACTTCGTAAGCTTGTCCACTATCACCCATACCACGTCATGTCCCCACGATGTTCATGGTAAGTGAATCACAAAATCCATCGTGACATGCTCCACTTCCACTTAGCTACCTCCAAAGGCTGGAGCAATCTTGCTGGTCTCCGGTGCTCGGCCTTAACCTGCTGAAATGTGAGACATCGACTAATAAAGTCTCCAACGTGTCTCTTCATCCCGCTTCAATAGTATTGGTAACGAAGATCCTGGTACATCTTCGTGCCACCTGGATGCACAACAAATCGGGAGTAATGGAACTCCCTAAAGATATCCTCTCTCAAATCCGCTAACTGGGGAACCACAACCCTTCCCCTATACCGAAGACTACCATATGAGTGAATGACCCAACCCTCATCATCGGTACCTGCCTGCACTCGGTCCCTGATGAATAATAACTCTGGGTCCTATCCTTGGTACTCGATCACCCTGCTCAGTAAGGAGGGCGTAGCCACCAAGCTCCCTAAAATACCCCAAGCTTGTCCCTGATAATGTAACCCAAACTGTCCCACAGTGTTGAGCATCTGTTATTCCCAAAAAACTACACTAGCCAATACTCCCCGTGACTTCCGGATGAGTGCATCAGCCACCATGCTAGCCTTACCAAGATGGTAATGCAAAGTGAAGTCATAGTCCTTCAGGTACTCCATCCTACGTTGCCTCATGTTGAGGTCTCGCTGAATGAAGATATACTTTAGAATCTTGTTGTCCGAAAATACCTCAAACTGCTCCCCATATAGATAGTGGCGCCAATCCTTCAAGGAAAAGACAATGGCCTCCAACTCCATGTCGTGCGTAGGAGAATTCTGCTTGTGGTTCTTTAACTGCTGAGAACCAAAAGCCATCACCCTCTCGGACTGCATCAAAACACATCCAAGTTCGTCTCTAGAGGCATCACAATACACCGTGTACATCTGTCCCCTCTCTGGGACTATCAGAATAGGAGCTGAAGTAAGCCTTCTGTTTAACTCCTAGAATGCCTTTTCGCATG
The DNA here is from genome assembly GCA_963454935.2 of Ilex paraguariensis. Lineage (NCBI taxonomy): Eukaryota > Viridiplantae > Streptophyta > Magnoliopsida > Aquifoliales > Aquifoliaceae > Ilex > Ilex paraguariensis. The sequence continues at coordinate 17,378 of CAUOFW020002257.1, forward strand.
ACTCATTCCACTCAAACTTGACCCTCTTTTGAGTTAATCTAGTCATAAGTGAAGCTAATCGGGAGAAGTCTTCAATGAATCTCTGGTAATACCCTACTAATCCCAAGAAACTACATATCTCAAAACTGACTTCGGCCTCTCCCAATTCATGACTGCCTTAACCTTCTTTGGGTCGACGGATACACTCGAAATCGATACCACGTGTCCTAAAAATTTTACCTCCGTAAGCCAAAATTCACACTTGCTGAACTTGGTGTACAACTAGTGCTTTCTCAAGGTTTGGAGAATAACTCTCAAGTGACCCTCATGTTCCTCCTCAAACTTGGAGTAGATCAGGATGTCGTCAACAAAGATCACAACAAATAGATCCAAGTAGGGTTAAAATACCCTATGCATGAGATCCATGATTGCCTTCGGGGCATTCGTCAATCCAAAAGGCATCACGATGAACTAGAAATGCTCATACCACGTTCTGAACGTCGTCTTAGGGATATCTACCTCCCTAATCCTCAACTGATGGTAGTTAGTGTGAAGATCTATCTTGGAGAAGACTTGCGCTTCCCTCAACTGATAAAAAAGGTCATCGATCCTCCGCAAAGGGTACTTATTCTTGATAGTGACCCAATTCAACTACCGATAGTCTATACACAATCGAAGGGTCTTGTCCTTCTTCTTGGCAAACAATACCGGAGCGCCCCATGGTGAAGTGCTCGGTCTAGTAAAGCCTTTGTCCAACAATTCTTTCAATTGGACCTTGAGTTCTTGCAACTAACTGGTGCCATCCCATGTGGAGTCATAGAAACAGGCGATGTATCGGGATGCAACTCAATGTTGAATTCTACATCCCTATGGGGAGATAATCCCAGTAATTCGTCTGAAAAAATATCCTCATACTCACACACAAACCGAGGTAGACCCAACTCTTGTCTCACCTTGTCCTCTAGGTTAAGGCTCGTAAGTCAACCCATCAACTACCCATGCCATCAAGAGTCACACACAGCTTGGGGCAAAGCTTCTTGTTTTCTCCCTTGAAACTTGAAGCAAACACCGTCTGGTATGTAAGCAGTTACTTTCTTTTGATCACAATCAATGACGACCGGATGTGCCAACAACTAATCCATTTCCAAGATAACATTGAACTCTAATATGTCCATGACCCTAAGGTCCACGATGAGTAGAATCCCCAAGATCTCTATCTCATAACCTTGACATATCTGGTCAACACACACCCTAGCTCCTAGGGGTGAATTTACATACAACGACTCTTCCAAGGTATCAACCTCTAAGCCCAGATCCCTCACATATGATGCAGATATGAATGAATGCGATGAAGTAGATTCAAATAACACCCTAGACCATAAGCGAGAAAGTATAAATATACCCTGAATGACCAGTTGATCCATTGGCTCAGTTTGAGGTGTAATGGAGTAGACACGCCTCTGGGTCCTCGAAGTCCCGGCCTGTATGTCTTGTCCTTGGCCTCGACCCATACCCTGGCCTATCTGGCCTAATTATGGAGTCCCCACTTGTGAAGTGATAGAGACTTGTGTAGTACCCTGAAACTGGTATTGGCTTCCCTAACCCATGGTAGGGGTAGGGAGTAACAAAGTATGTCTATGGCTGCCCCACGGATGACTGGGACTGAGATACCCCATAACTCTGGGATCCCTATCTCTAAGGACAATCCTTCTTCATGTGACCTGGCTGGTGGCAATGATAGTAAGTCCTCTAACCTGCTTGATAGGAAGGCCTCTGATTTCTCCCTCCTTGGGAGGATTGGCCTTGCCCTTAGCCCTGATAGCCACGGCCCTGTCCCTATGGAGTAGAAGTCCTCTATCTCTTTCCCGAGCTAGAAGAAGAGGATTGACCCTCATTCTTCTTGTCTTTAGCACCCGTTTCTCGGATGTTCCGTGCATCCTTAACTTTTCTCTCAATGGCCATAGCTTTCGTGACTATTGAATCCAAGTTTTGCAAGTAGTGGCCAACATAATCATCGACAAAATGGGATGATTCGGTGAACTTAGCCACATACTCCATCACCATCATCGTCCCTTGTTTCAAATCCAAGAATTTCTGAGTCTTTGCATTTCAAGCGGCCGCAGGGAAATATTTACCCATGAAGAGCTTCCGGAACTCTCCCTACGTCATTTCCTCCAAGTTCTTAGAGTCCTTTACCCAACCCCACCATAATTGGGCTTCTCCCTCTAGCTGGAATGCAGCCAGCCCTATCTTTGTAGCATCGGAGGTGATCTCCATTGTCTCTAAAATCTTGCCAAATTGCTGGAACCAATGGTCGGCTACCATTGGATCCGCCCCTCCCTTGAATACCGAAGGCTTGTACGCCTTAAACTTTTGGAGGTTACTCGTGCCTCCTTACCCCACATTTGCATTAGCCTGTGCAATGGTAGCAGCTGTAGTACCAATAGCCTCTATGAAGGCTTGTTGGTCAATGACCGGTGGTGGTTGATTATTGTTCCGCCCACCGCCTCGACGTCTTCTTCCTCTACTAGCCATCTACACAAATGTCAGATAGCAATAGAGCGCTATTTTAGTATCCCAAAATAGAGACCAAATTTAAACTTTGAGATTTCTCTCCTTGTCTTCTTAGTAGTGCATGTGCCATCTACTAGTAGACATCTATAGTATGAACTATCCCATTCCTTTGTTTTTCGACCCCCAAGGTTATGTTTTCTAACCCTAGTGTCTCTTTTACATATACATTTTACCATGTATATTCTTCCCATAACATGTAGCACATATCACATAGCATATAGCAATTTAAGCACACAACATGTGATGCACAATGAATACAATAGTCTAGACCCATGCCCCATCAAGCCCTAGGTAAATCATATACCTATGCTCTGATACCAAGGTGTGACGCTCCTAAAATTGGGGGTCCTTTTTCAATCGTTGACCACCCGTCAGCCCATGAATGTACCTGTGATTGTCGCATAACCCGACATCACATCAATAACATCCCCTTAACCAGAATTATAACTCACACGTATAACCCATGTACATTCTATCATTTAATCAAATCGTGGTCCAATGTACCACATTTCATACTCCATTATAGTCCATTTATATTATTTGGAAGGAAGGACACATGGCCCAAAAGCATGGCAAAACAGTTTAAAATTTTCAAATTTTTAGAAGTCCTACTGGTATGGCATACCGGTAGGGTGAACTTACTGGAATTATCCCTACTGGTAGGGTTAGCCTACTGGAAAATTCCTACTATTAGGGTATACCGATAGGGTTTGTATACTAGAAAATTCCTACCAGTAGGGTTTGCCTACTGGACAAAGTTGTACCAGTAGGCCGTACCCGTATACTTTGTCCAATTTTGCCTGTTTCACCAATTTTTCATTTTCAATTCATTTCAAACCATATTACATCCATCCAACACATGTATAATGAATATTTTCATTTAATACAAGGTCGATACACATTCTATTACATTCATTTCCATACATTTATATATCAAAACTAAGTTTTCATAATACTTGTACAAAAACTCAAAATCGAGCCACATTCTGGCTTTCTTCATACTTGGCCCCCGAGTGTGAGCCTTCTACAAACGTACCACCCATACCTGAAATATTTTTTCCATAAAGGGTGAGCCACGCTCAGTAGAGTATTTCATATATAGGCTACTCCCTAATCTAGATGCATATGAAATGCTCACATGCAACACAGAAACAAGCAACAACCATTCCAACCAAGATTTAGCAAGTCGAAGTTGGAATTTAACATGTCATGGCATGATATAAGTGATACCCACTCATACAACTCAACCCGAGCCCTCCCTAGCTCTTTTTTCCTCATGAAATGCCATGAGTATAAAAACCAGATTTCCAACCCCCGCCATTGGCGTTATACACCAAATGACTATTTAAAAATCCCTGGGTCTTTCTTGGGGTAGGTATTTATGGACTTACACCAATGGTACCCAACCGACATAAAATTTATGGACTTTCACCAACGGTCTCTCTGCGTACACCGGCACACTTTATGAGCTCTTATACCAACAGAGTGTGTATTCGATCACTAGGCCTCTCATCCAAGTGATTGTCTAGCCCTTCTTACTAACTGATGAGTGGATTTTATACCTACAAATTGAGTACTTTTGGCTTGATGAAATTGGAAGTTTTCAATTATTTTATGTTCCTTGTTATTTCTTTTTGAGCATTTTGATGTTATTTGGTAGGAATCATCATTTGGAAGCAAACAAGATCATTTGGAAGAGAACAAGATTAATTTGGACTCTAAGTGTTGGATTTTTGAAGGCTATGCAACAAGGGAAGCTTTAGGCTTAAAAGGGGACAACACCTTTTCAGCACCTATATTCTGTCCATGCAGCACCTTTCCAGTGCTTAGGAGCTTGTGTTGGTTCTGGACACGAATTTTGACTTATTTTTGACCCAAAATTGTACCCTAATGTAGATATATGCTAGGGTTTGAGTTGAGAGAGATATATACTGACTTTGGGGGCTGCTAACATAAAAAAAGACCAAGGATTAAAAGAAAATTAAAGACAAGGATCGAAGGAAGTGAGACAAAAAAGATTGAACTTCAAGGCTAGAGAAGGATTGAAGATTACAGCTAAGTTTCATTCTTTTCTCTTACTTTTACTTCTTAATTTTTTGAGATGTTGTTTAATTTGAGAAGGATATTTTTCAATTATATTATGAACTAAATCTTTATTAAGATTGCAACGGAACCTGATGCTTAGTTAAATTGATCTACTCTCGTTTCTAGTTCTATTGATCATGCATGAGTCGTTTGTCATATTTTGTGCTTAATATATGATTGTGTGACCAACAATTAATTTGATAACCTGGATGAAATTGGAAGATTAACTAATTCTAGGTTTAGATCTGAATATGATGACATGCATCTGGTTAATTATTTTAGGATTGAATTGCTGGGTTTGTGTATAGGATAGGAATATACCTATATGCCGGGTGTAACTATTATGAGACTCTGAACTTAATGAATCTATTCCAAAATTATTTTACATAAGAATATAGTAATTTAGTTGGGATAAATATTTTTATCTAACTGTCGGAAGAGGTTTGATAAATAACTTTGAGTTCTCAGTTAACAACTTGTTTTGATCAATTAACTGGAAAGAGAGGTAGAAAGGTTTATATGAAGCATTAGGGGAAGTTGTAATCTTAACTTCTTTTATCCGATAAATTCAACCCTTAATTATTAAGTTTAGATTTAATTTTAAATTAGTAATCCCATAGTCTAATTCCAATTGTTAAATAAAATTGAATTGATACAAAGTTAGTACTTGGATATTATTAGCAATAATTCTCCGTGGGGACGATATTCTACTTATCACTTTATTACTTGTTGATCATGTATACTTGCACGTAAATTGTCAATATCAAATTCGGACAACAAGTTTCTGACGCCGTTGCCGGGAAATTATACTAGTAATTATTTCAATATTAATTTCAATCAATTTGATCTTAGTTTAAACTTATTTAATTTTCTATTTTAATTGCTTTTGCAAGTACTGTTGAATTTTGTATGCAAACACGATCTACAGGTCAGGAGCTATTACCGTACGAAGACGAAATCAAAAGAAGGCTCTGAAACTTGCAAAAATAGTGCCAAGAAGTAAACAACCAAGAAGCTATGGCTGAGGATGAACAGAAATCGTTTAGGGATTATGCTATGTCGCTAGTTACGGAAATACAATCGAGCATTCAAAGGCCCTTAATTCAAGCAAACAGTTTTGAGATCAAGCCGGGTACCATCCAAATGATTCAGAATTCAGTGCAGTTTGGTGGTTTGCCTAATGACGACCCAGACAATCATTTAGTGAGTTTTCTAGAGATTTGTGACATGTTCAAGTATAATGGGATTTCTGAAGATGCGATTAGACTCTAAATTTTTCCTTTCACACTTCGTGATAAGGCAAAGAGTTGGTTGCATTCATTGCCACTGGGTTCTATTACTACGTGGACAGATGTAGCTCAAAAATTCTTAGCTAAATTCTTTTCCCCTAGCTAAAACTGCAAGGATGAGGAACGACATCACATCATTCGCACAACATGATTCTCAGACTCTATATGAAGCTTGGGAGCGATTCAAGGATTTACTCCGAAAATGCCCTCACTATGGTATTCCTAAGTGGTTGCAAGTTCAAACATTCTACAATGGGTTGTTTAATACTACCCGAACCAATATCAATGCAGCTGTAGGTGGGGCATTGATGGAGAAAATTTTTGATGAAGCTTATGAGTTATTGGAAACGATGGCTACCAACAATTATCAGTGGCCCTCTACAAGGATCAATCAGCCAAAGGTAGTAGGGATTTATGAAGTTGATGCAATTACTGCATTGGTTGCACAAGTCGCTACATTGACAAAGAAGATTGATGCTTTAGAGGTGCAACCTATTCAAAGTGTGGCAGTTGTTTGTGAATTGTGTGCTAGGAACCATCTGAGTGATCAATGTGCAATTAATTCAGAGTATGTATAATACACTGGTAACCACAACAGACTATAATATAGCAATAATTTCAACAATTATAACCCTGGTTGGAGGACTCATCCAAACTTGTCTTGGAATAATAATCAAGCCCAAAATTTTACTCCAACACAATCATACCCACCAGGCTTTCAGAATCAAGCTCCACCATAGCAGGAAAAGAAGTCAAATTTGGAGGAGATGCTTTCCAGGTACATAGCACAGAGTGAGACAAGGATGAACAGTATGGAAGTATCAATCCGAAACCTGAAAAACCAAATGGGTCAACTTGCTACTGTCGTTAACAACTGACCTCAAGACATTCTACCTAGTGATACAGAGGTCAATCCTAAGAGGGAAGGTAAGGAACATTGCAATGCTATTACATTACGAAGCGAAACAGAGTTACCTGAGGTTGTTGGTGGAACTTCAAAACAATCACATGGAGCTGATATTGAAGGTGAAAAAAAAATAAAAGATAGCAAGAATGTGGAACATGAAAAGAACGAAGAAGATCCAGTTGCATGTTCTAATGGAGGTAATCCGAGTCCTATTCTGCCTCTTGTGCCATTTCCACAATGTTTGTAGAAACAAAAGTGGGATAAGCAGTTCTCTAAATTCATGGAAGTGTTTAAGAAGCTCTAAATAAATATCTCTTTCATAGAAGCAGTGGAGAAAATGCCTAACTATGTGAAATTTTTGAAGAAAATTTTGTGAAAGAAGAGAAAATTAGGCAATTTTGAGACAGTGGCACTTACGGAGGAGTGCAATGCTATTTTTCAAAAGAAGCTACCACCAAAGCTCAAATATCCGGGTAGCTTTACAATTCCATGCACAATAGGCAGTCAATTTTTTGGGAAAACATTGTGTGACTTTGGAGCTAGTATTAACTTGATATCATTCTCAATTTTTCAACATTTGGGTTTGAAGGAATCGAAGCTGACTAATGTTACATTGTAGCTTGCAGATAGATCACTCACTTATCCAAGGGGCATAGTTGAGGACGTTCTAGTTAAAGTGGATAAGTTCATTTTTTCAACTGATTTCATAGTCTTAGATTTTGAGGAAGATAGGGAAATACCTATTATTCTTGGGTGACCATTCTTAGCAATAGGGAGAACACTTATTGATGTACAAAAAGATGAGCTAACTATGCGAGTCCAAGATCAAGAGGTTACATTCAATGTATTTTCAGCTATGAAATTTTCAAAGGAAGAGAAAGAATATTTTTGGTTGATTTGGTTGACAAGACAGTGAATGGGGTATTCGTAGGAAGTTATATTTCAGATCCTCTTGAGAACACCAAGCTATATAAAGAGGAGGTGTCCCCACATGGAGTAGTCGAAGTTGAGGAAGCCAATTCAAAAAGAACTTTCAAGGTAAATGGGCAGAGACTGAAGCAATATTGGGGTGGCAACATTGATCATGAAAAGACCTCAATTACCCATGTTGACTCAGGATGAAACAGGAAGTAGTCAGGCTGAAGACTATAAAACAAGCGCTAATTGGGAGGCAACCCAAATTTTAGTTTTCAAGTTTTATTTTATTTTAGTTTAATTTAGTTTTTTATAGGAAATAATGTTGTTAGTTAGTGAATTTTAATTGGTATGTCAATTGTTTGCAGGTCCCACAGATTGAACATAAAGTTAGAGCACACACAAAGTCTTATTAGGAGCCAAGAACAGCCCACCTATGTTTCTCGAATACACTCCTGACTCAGCGGACGACGAGGACGCTGACGACGATGCCAACTAGCGAAGTCTCAGGGAAGTCCCCTATCTTAAATTTTCCTAAATTATACATCGAGGAAAATGTTTAGTTTAAGTTTGGGGGTGTTTTCTTCTTTGCATTTGCATTATTAGGTATGCATTTAGATAGCATGTTTTGCACTTAAATAACATGATTTAGTACGACTTGAGCAATGAGCTGATTGAATTTGATCATGACCAATGATGAATGGAATTAATTGTCAATTTAAGGAAAATTGATGAACATGTTGAGTCTATAGTTTGACATACTAGTTGGTTTTATACTATTTGTGATCTTTTCATTCATGAGCACAACTCCATCTGTTTGGTTAGTTGCTATTTAGAGAATTTATTTGGTTAAATGCTTGTGGGAGATATCATTGAAACTTTAGAAAACTTATTTAAGCATCATTCAAAGCGAATTGAGCTATTCATATAAGTTTGGGGGAAATATTGGTTACAATGTGTTAGTAAAAATAAAGTGAGTTTTTAAAAATTATTATGATTTGATCCTTCATGAATTAGATGAAAAAAAAATTGGAAAAAAAAAAAAGAAAAAAAGAATGGGGCATGTGGTGAGTAGAGATGGAGCGTAAAACACACTCACTCATAAACACATGTTGAGAACAAGATGGAACGTAAAATGCACTCGTTCAAGAAAAGGTGAGATGGAGCGTAAAATGCACTCGCTCAATAGGAGGTGAGATGGAGCATAAAATGCACTCAGCAAACGAATGGAAAAGAGAAAGAAAAAAAAAGTGAGAGGAAAAAAAATCTTTGAACCTTCTAGTTATATGGTTGTAACGCCCCAAAAGCCCCCTTGGGTGACATTACATTCTAAAAACCATTCACCCCATGAGAGCATTACGTAAATTCATCACGACGAAAGTTCATTCATCAACCATTCATATTTTAACAAAATTTGGGCAGAGTCTCCTTTGTACGGGGAGCTTTACCCAAAACACAACCTGTACAATTATATTACAATTGACCACACCGGGTCCACATATGCATAACTATTGACCACACTGGGTCTATTTATCCATCATAAAATAAACTTTCATTCATCATATGTCATATCCACACTATCATCCCAAAAGAATAGGTCCAATCTTGGCCTTTACATCTCCACAATGTAATAATATAACGCAGCGAAAATAACAAAAAAAAAAAAAGAACTAGAATTCAAAAAGATATTCTAAGTATAATCTAGTCTAGAACAAAATAAAAGTGTTGCTCTAAGCGTCCACCTTGGGATCAACATTCCCTTCAAGCGGAGTCTCCCAATGGGCGGGCTCCTCGGCTCCTAACTCCTCCTCAAGTGTGAAATCTGAAAATGTTATTTGTAGGGGGTGAGCACGAAGCTCTGTAGCAAAATCCTCTCAACTCATACAAGGTTTATAAAAATATATAAAAAGGTCGGTCTCATTTTTCAACATAGCATAGATACATAATTTGAAATGAAACGGGTGCATTTTTCAACGAATCTCAAGTTTAAGTAACAATAGTAATAGAAAGGAGCAATTTCAACCAAGTGCTAATAAACATCCATTGCCAAAATATAAATCATTTCCCACACATGATATCATATTGTCCTCTCTAACGGGAGCATCCTTACAAGAAACCTCTCACCCTCAAGATTTGGTTTCTCAAGCATCCTTACAAGGAACCTCTTGAGAAAATCACATACTGTCCTCTTTTGGTGTGAGCATCCTTACAAGGAACCTCTCACCCTCAAGATTTGGTTTCTCAAGCATCCTTACAAGGAACCTCTTGAGATGGAATGAGCATCCTTACAAGGAACCTCTCATCCATGTTCATTCCAACAACCATACAAGATCACATCATCCCAACAATCGTCACACATAACCAAGGATTCCATAAATCTCCAATTTACAAGCAAATTTCCAAAGATCCACAAATCCATTATGAGGCAATTTCAATAAACAATTAGGAAAATACAAGAGATCACCACAACATCATTTATTACTCAACACAAACCACTAAAGTTTTCAAAGCCAAGATTGAGTGACTATAGAGAGAAAAATCCATATTTCTCAAAAGTTAGGGTTGAGAGCAAAAACAAGAGAAAGTAGTTACCCAACCATAACATTGTTTAGAACATGATAATATTTGCATAGACATCAAGAATCAAAGGTTTCCTAACATACATCTAAGATTTAGATCAAAAAAAAAAACCTATATGTATACATAGCCCTAGTCTCAATGTAAGAGAAAGAGAAGAAATCCCCTACCTTGAATCAAAGTTTCAAACCAAAAATCCAAGCTCTAATGACCTCCTTTCTCCCTTTCCTCCTTTCCTCTATCTTCCCCAAGGGTGCTAAGGGGTTTGGGGGTGAGAGATGTGAGAAAAAAATGGAAGAAATTGGTTGGATTCTGTGTTTTAAACACAGCAGTCCGCGACAAATCACTGTTCATGGCTGAATTTTGAGTTTTTTCTAAAATTACAGTTTTGCCACTAAAAATCTCCAATTTGATCCATACGACTACCCTAAGGTTTTTCGACGATCCGGATTCATTTTGAATGTTATTTTAACCTAAAAACATTGCTTTTTATGATTTATTTCAAAACTAAAATAAATTCACACTTGGAACATTAAAATTTCTATTTTATTCCTTCGAACTACTATAGGTGATATCCTTATGATTTTAATATATATATGGTTTATTCTTAAGTCATTACATATAGAAGAATCACTAAACAAGTACATTAATATATTAATGTAAACATATGGGGTTTTACACCTTCAAGGTCTAATAAGAAAGCACAACCCTTTACTATCCAAGGAGCACCATAGTGCAGATTTTTGGTCAACTTCATAGAATAAACTGATTTGACTCAGGTATTTATAGGAGGTGTAACCTATATGGTTGGAAATATATACGAGTTAGGGTTCTAACAAAAATAACGGTGCACAATTCGGACTTTCCAATAAAGAGTTATGATGAAATTAGCGAAAGATAGTCTGCCGGACAGATTTTTGGACAGTGTAGACACTACTTCGTAATATGGACATAACTCCTTCCTCCTAGTTCCGATTGAGATGATTCAAGGTGATATGGAATCCTAAGAGAGAGATCTACAAATTTCATGTTTTAAGTTTGGAGAGATATGGACTGCATCAAGGTCGAAATCGAGCTTGATGTTACAGCCAGTGCACTGTTCATCCCTTTTTCATTCTACCAAATTCAAACACACATCACTACACATATCCCCATTTTTACAACAATTATTTACTATATATCTATATAAATATATAAACGAAAATGCGGGGTGTTACAATGGTTGCCTTAATAAGCGGAGGTTGATGTGAAACATAAGTTTATAGAGTTGATATTGGGTATCTCCTATGAAGCATTTGATTACATAAATGTATTTGGGTGATAACTAGCTAGATAGTTTGGATGTGTACATGTATTTAAAGGGTGATGAGCGGAGGTAAAATTAAGGAGTATGTTGAATTGATAGACTTTGCACCATTTTGAAGCTTCCCTTGAATTATTTTTTGTAGTAACTTTTGGGGCCATTATTCAAATTCATATTGATCCATTGTTTGAGTAGTTGGTTGGTTAATTTTTATGGTTTGTGTTATGAGTATTTTGTTTGAGGACAAGCAAATATTTAAGTTTGGGGGTATTTGATGAGTGAGTTTTATACCAACTAATTGAGTACTTTCGGCTTGATGAAATTGTAAATTTTCAATTATTTTATGTTCCTTTTTATTTGTTCTGTGTGTTTTGATGTTATTTGGTAGGAATTATCATTTGGAAGCAAACAAGATCATTTGGAAGGAAACAAGGTCAATTTGGAGCCTAAGTGTTGGATTTTTGAAGGCTAAGCAACAAGGGAAGCTTTAAGTTTAAAAGGGGGCAGTGCCTTTCTAGCTCCTTTTCAGCACCTAGGCACCCATACTCTGTCCATGCAGCACCTTTCTAGAGCCTTTCCAGCACCTAGGCTCTTGTACTGGCTCTGGACGTAAATTTTGACTTATTTTTTACTCCAAATTGAACCCTAATGATAGATATATGCTAGATTTTGAGCTGAGAGAAAGATTTACTGTAACGCCCTAAAAACCACCCTGGATGACATTACCATTTAAAAACATTCATGTCATGAGAGCAATTAAATAAATTCATCATTAAAGAACATCCTTAATTTAACAAAATTCGGGGCAGAGTCTCCTTTGTACGGGGAGCTCTACCCAAAACACAACCTGTGCAATTATACTACATTGATCACACCGGGTCCATTTACTCATCAAATAATAAAATTTCATTCACCATATGTAATATCGACAATATCATCCCAAAAGAATAGGCCAAGCTATGACACTTACATTCCAAAAGAATTATACTCAAATTTGACAGCGGAATAAACAAAATACTAGACTATACATGATGGTAAATAAATTCCCTAGTCTAGCACAAAAATATACTATAGCTCTAGATGTCCACCTTAGGATCTAGGTTCCCCTATGGTGGAACCTCCCAATTTTCCGGCTCGTTAACGCCGGGATCTTCCTCTACCACAAAATCTGAAAAGAAAACATTATTGGTAGGGAGTGAGCACTAAACTCTGAAGGAAAATCCTCCCAAATTCTAACAAGGTTTGGAAAGCATAGAAAATGGTCAGTCTCATTTCACAAATAGCATACGTAAATTTTGAAATAAAACATGACATTTTCAAACATCTCAAGTTTATACATTAACAATAATTAAGTGGAAGAGTAAGCCAATCCCACCATAAATAACCATTCCAAAGAGTAATTATTAATTGCAAGAGTAAAGCCAATCCCACCATAAATAACCATTCCAAAGAGTAATTATTCCCACAATAATTTCCAAGATAATCATATCCAAAAGATAACGCAATAAACAATAACCACAATGTATCTCAAGTCTAATGTAAGATAATCGCATGAATAAACACATCGAGAATATCCTGGCCCACACACACAAATCGTCGCAAGGATATCAAACTTCGAGAAGGGCGCCTACCAATGCATTGTCCCATAACAACAAACCAGCAATAACAAATCCAACCCAGGCATAGAATACTAATCCTCTGACACGGCACCCGTGAGCTAATAGTGGTTTCGTCCTCGCAAGGCACTAACCCCACTACGAGTGGTAGGAAAAGTTCAAACTCACACGGAGTAAGAACCACACACATCTATCCACTCTATGATATCTAGTCAATGGCCACCCATGGTCATCCAAACACCTCCATGAGATACAATCACCAACAATTTCTCAAATACACTCAATTCTATAAATCTCCAATTTTTCACATCCAAATTCACATTTATTTGACAATCGAACAATTTAAGAAAAATTAACAAAAGATCATCATAAATACCATTGTGTTGTTCAATATGAAATACTAAAGTCTTGAAATCAAGAATAAATGAGAAATCAAGAGAAAAACTCACTTCTCTTGAAATCTAGAGTTTTAAATATGAGAAAAGAACGTTGATGGTTACCCAACCATCGCATTGTTTAAAACATGCTAACATTTGCAAAAATATCAAGAATCCATGATTTCATAACACATTAATATGATGTAGAGTCAAATAAAACATATATGTGTAACCCTAGCATCAATGTAAGAGAATGAAAGAAAAGCCCTACCTTGAAGTCAAGAATTCCAAGTAAGAACCCAAGCCCTAGTGACCTCCTTCTTCCCTTTTCTTCCTCCCTTAATCTTCCTCCAAGGTTTCAAGAGGTGTGGGGTGAGAGTGGAGTGAAAAGAATGAGAGTAAATGGGTTGAAAATAGGTTTTTAAACATAACAGCCCCGAATTTCACTGTTCATGGGCTGTATTTTTTTAGGTTTTCTCCAAAATTATGGTTTTACCACTAAAAATTTCTAATTTGATTCATATGACTACTCTAAGGTTTTTTGACGTTCCGGATTCATTTTTAATTTTATTTTAACCTAAAATTTATTGTTATGAGTTATATCAAAACTAAAATAAATTTATACTCGAAACACGAAAATTACTATTTTATTCCTCCGAACCGCTATATGTGCTAAAAGGCTATTCCAAGTTTTTCGGATCTCCCAGGTTCAATGATAATATTATTTTGACCCTAAAAAAAATTAATATTTTTACTTAGTTACCCTTATCAACCTTAAACATCTGCAAAACTCAATTTATCCCGAAAGTTAATATGCTTGAAACTCAAACTTCAAAATCAATATTCTAACAATGATTCTAATTTTCTAAGATCATTGTATTTATCTTAGAAGAACTCTTAAGATAATATTAAACTTATTTAATTTTTAATATGGGTTCTTACAATCCACCTCCATAAAAGAAAGTTTCGTCCTCAAAACTTAATCATTGAATTAGTCAATCTAATTTTTAATTGACCACAGGTTCTCAACGCATATTGATGAGAATACAAAATGTCATATTTTTCTCTTTTAATATTTAGCCTTTTATACTTTTTTGGAGCTTAAATATACTCATTATTCTTATATTTTGATTTAGGACGCAAATAGAGATGTTAAATGCACAACGAAGCTAATTGGACTATTTCAACATCGCTTCATTATCTAGGCATAACTCTCTAATCCAAACTCTGATTGAGAAGATTCAAGGTGATATGTAATGCTAAGAAAGAGCTCTACAACTTTCATGATTTGAGTTTTGAGAGATATTGATTGCATCTAGGTCGAAATCGGACTTGAAGTTGCAGCCAGTGCACTGTTCACGTGCTGGAACCTGATGCACGAAATTCCAGTGGAGGTTTACTTTATTAGGACTTTCCTAGCTATATTAGGACTTTATTTTTATTTGGATTTTATTAGGACTTTATTAGTACTTTCCTAGTTATATTAGAACTTTACTTTCCTAGTTATAGGGGGCTTGAGGAGGTTCAAAAGAGAAAAAAAAATCAGCAGACTTCCAGGCTGCTATATTCCATTCTTCTCTAACTCTTTCTTCTAGTTTTCATGAAGGCCATGTGTAGCTAAACTTTAATACTTGGTTGAAGGAAACGGAAGCCTCGAAAACAATAAAACTGTGAGATCTAATTTATTTTTATTGTTCAATTTATGATTTTAGAATTGGATGTTTTGATGTACCTATTTTTATGATTGCATGGTTTAATTAATAGGAAGCCTACTAGTTTATTATTCGTTGCAATCTACTGCTGGGTTAGATATCAAATCCGTAATTGTTTGATCCCTCTAATTTGTGAAAGCAACTAAGATTTAATGATTTGCTACGTCAGAGATTTTTAGATCTTAGAAAGAACATTCGACTAAATTAAATGCATCCGCTTGTGCTTGTGTTGTTTAGTTTCATTCACTACTTTTGATTATTCTTTACACTCAATAATTTCATGTGATTGTCTAAACTAATCTCATATCATGCATAATTGCTAGATCTTCAACTTATTTATTATTCATCGGATATTACTTCTCTTTTGAATGTACCAATCATTTTAAAAATCTCATGTTTGCTTTTTACATGTAGCTTATCCATAAGCATTTCACAACAACCAAATTCAATTTCATTAATGGGATTACTCATTATTCCTATACCCAAATTAAGTTATAATCCAAAACTTAGTAATGTCATTATGACTAGATCTACAACGATTCCCTAAATAGATGTATCATTCTTAATGACTTTGTTTCTAACAATAATTTCAATTCATAACTACACACTCTCACATAAGTCAATATTCTAGGATCAACTCTTAGGGATGCACATCCATTTGTAATTTCTCATGATACTCCTTACCTTCACCCTTGTAGTCATTACTCAAATAGTTTGTTGCGCACTCGGATATAAATTATAATCCACCATTCACAAATCAAAACTAGCCACAAGATAAGAATTCTCATAGGTTTGGATGTTTGAAAATATATGTTAGATTCCACCAAAGTATACAATTGAAACCTAACCACACTTGTCCTTCAATTATAGTTTCTAAAATGTGTACACTAACGATTCATCTAATCCATTCAAATGGAATTTCAGTAATTAACTAACTATAATACTTAGGCTAAGGGTAAAGTTATATCTCCAAGATATTTGTTTTCAGTCCCCAATCTAGGGCTCAAATTAATAAACCCTACAACCCCTTTCATAACTCACTTGTATCCAGATTCATACTTTTAGATCAATCTTAATATCCCAAAATGTTCACCAAATAGATTAGCATTAATCATTTTTTTTTCTTCCATGTATTTATTCTCAATTTCTAACATTGAGCTAGAATCTATAGGCTATGTAATCAATCCTTAGGAGTTTTCATTAACATCGTAACTCTTTCATGTTACCTATACTTTTGAATTCCTAGGTTATAGTCCAGTACAATATATATCTTGTAATATACTAAAATGTGAAGATAAACTGTCAAAAATCCCAAAATATTTCTCAATTCTCTATCACCAGATTTCTTATGATATAATCAAAACTAGAATAAGACTCTCAATGATTCACTTAATGTTCTTTAATTTAATTACATTAGTCATCATAACCTTAGCAATTATTGATAATCCCATGATATAACAATCTGCTAATTAGTAGGATAACCATAGTCATATATCTCAAAAATTACATAAAGTTTCTACACTCATGATGAAAGTCAATCTTCACAGGTATCATCATTGATTCCTCAAATTACATCCTTCAAATTATCACCATTAACTATTTAGTTTGAATCTTCAATACTCATATTAACAATCCTCAAGTATAACTAATCATACCTATCTTAACAAAGTACTAAAAGAGACAAGAAAAATAACTTCATATTCTCCCAACACAACTCCAATAACATTAAAAAATGTCATGAAACAATAGAGGTTCATATCAAACTTTGGACATTATTCCTTATTTTAATACTTGTCCGTTATATATAACCTTGAGCTTTTAAACCTCTATAATCTTTAATCCTACAATATATAGGTTCAAATGTAACTACTATAATTTAGTTAGGCCTCCTAGATTTCCTTTTTACATGTCTATGAGTTCGTTTCCATAACTCGATCTCAAATTTTCAATCAAAATTTGTAAATACAAATGAACTATTAACTCCACCCTCAACCAAGAGATCTTTGATTGTTAATACTTTAAAGAATCTAAGTGTAGTGAACTAAGCCCACCGTGAAATAAGATTACTTAATTATATCTTCCTCAATGAGTATCCAATTTATGACCCCTCTAATCCATTAATACTTCCAAAATAATTTCAATTAATACTCCGTAGTATTTTCAAACTAATATTGGGAACCTCAAGTAGGTGGTTATGAAACAACCTCCTATATATTTAAGATCTATAATCACAATTCCAAAAAAAGGGCTCCCATTCAAGGTTACTTCACCATATTCCTTCAATTGATCGTATTTGAGAATTATACTATCTCATATCATCGTATTCACCCTAGAGGACAACATAACACTCCCATGGTTCATATCGAAAAACCAAGACTACATTCATTCCTTAATTTCTATGAATTTTAAGTAATAACCATAACCTTATTATTCAAAACTTAGTCCATCTTAAAAAAATCTAAGTAAAACTTATCTCCACACATTCAAATTGGGTTATGACATCTCCTTGACTACCAAAAATGTAAGCAATACTAATAGTAGAAGAGAAAACTTAGAGTCGACAAGACACCAAATCGAAGTCAAATTTTATATTGTTATCCATCAAAATACTTCAATCAACATGGGGGTGTCTCTAAATCAAAGCCTAAATAGAGTGAAAATTTTCTTAAGGATAAGTCCTTCAGAGTCTAAGAAGAAAAGCATGACACTTTGCTATAAAAGGAATATCGCAGTGCAGATTTTTGATCAATTTTGGAGAATAAACTGATTTTACTCAGATATTTCTAGCATGTGTGACCTATATGGTTGGAAAGATATGCGAGTTACGCTTCTAACAAAAAAAATGGTGCACAATTTGAACTTTTCAAGAAGGAGTTATGATCAAATTGGTGAAAGATAGTCTGCTTGACTTATGGTTCTACCATACTTGTTCAACTCGAGTTTGAGTGTCTTTTGTCACAAATCCTATCTCATACCCATCTCCAATATAGATAATGTCACTTGCATAAAGATTCATATCTAACATCATTCATTAATCAAAACCAAATTACCATCCGTCTCCTACAATCATCTATAACGACATGATATAAAACTAGTATATCCATCAAAAGTTTCTTCAATTCCTCTAAGTTAGCTAATCCATGAATTCGAACAAATATTTAATCCCTAAGTTAACTAAGAAACAATTCACACATATCTTATAAACATATAACTTCAAACAACTCAAAATCTAAAGTTTCTTCTCGCTAAACTAATACTCCAATGATAGTCCACAACCTACAGCTCCCATGTAAGACCTAATTCCTAAGCTCTGATACTAAACTTGTAACGCCCCAAATACCCCCTCGGACAGCATTACATTCTAAAACCTTTCACAATCATGAGAGCACTAAATAAATCCATAAATAAGAAATTTTTTATCCATCAACCATTGATATTTTAACAAAATTCGGGCAGAGTCTCCTTTGTACGGGGAGCTCTACCACAAAATCCAACCTGTGCAATTCTACTATAATGACCACACCGGGTCCAATTAACTACTATATAATCAATCCATCAAATTTACATGTTAACCCAAAAAAAATATGCCCACAATGGCATGTACATTCCCAAAGAATTAAACTATGATAAGCAGCGGAATTTCAAAAGATAACTAGACTTTACAATCTTTCAAAAAAAACATAGCCTAGTCTAGAACAAAATAGAAGGGCCGCTCTAGGCGTCCACCTCGGGATCTACGCTCCCGTCGATCGGAGTCTCCCAAAGAACGGGCTCCTCGACTCCTGGCTCCTCCTCAAGGATATAGTCTGAAAAATGTTAACAGTAGGGGATGAGCACTAGGCTCTGTAGCAAAATCTTCCCAACTCCAACAAGGTTTATAAAATATAAAACGGGTCGGTCACATTTCATAAATAACATATATGAATTTGAAGTAAAACGGGACATTTTAAATAGATCTCAAGTTTAAGCCATACAGTAGTTAAGGAGAGAAATAAATTAAGTTTAACCATAGCAAACCATTTCCAACATTAAGTCAATTAGGAGGGGCTCCCTCCGATGCATCGTCCCATACCAATGCACCGGCCAAGCCATTCCAGCCAATCATCACATTTATGTTGGTTCATCCCCGTACCATGTATGTTGATTGTTTCTCATGAATCTACCCAACGATTATACCTAGTCCACCCATTTATAATCACAATCACAAGTACTTAGGGAAGGGGCGTCTACCATCCCAATGGCAGTGACGAGTCCCCCCCCAGGAATGGTATACTAACCCTAGTTCGAACTCTAGGCGTACGATAGTGGTCGCATTACCAAATGACAACTCACTACAAGTGCAAGAAACCATCTCCCCCCCCACTGGGTTCAACTGACATTTACACTCTACGGCATATCTCGTAGGTAATCCAAGTCCCTCCCAACCACCATACAATGAGTAAACCAACATATTCTCAATCAATTCACATTTTACCAATTAATCGCAAAATACCCAAATTTCACAAGTAAAGCGTCATAGCAAGATGGAATTAAAATGAGCAAAAGATCAATATAAAGATCATTTTCGTTGAACAATATCGAACACTAAATTTATAAAGTGAGAACCAAGGCAATATATGGAGAAAACTCAATTTTTCTTAAAACCAAGTTTGGAAGATGAAAAAGAGAAATTTAATGGTTACCAAACCATCCCATTATTCAAACATAGCATTTATTACAAGGAGAATTAAGAATCATACAAATCATATCAAATAAATATGGATGGGAGTGGAAAACATATGTATATACATAAACCCTAGCCTCAATGTAAGAAATTAGGAAGAAATCCCCTACCTCTTGGTTGTAGCTTCAATCTAAGACCCAAGATTCAAAATCTTCCTATTCTCCTTCCTTTTCCTCTTAATTTCGTCCTCCTAGGGTTTCTAGAGATTTGGGTGTGAGTGGTTGAGGAATAGAAGCAAAAGAAATGGGTGGAGAAGAGAAAACTTGAGAAATTCGGTTTTGATCTTTATGAGGTGGGAATCTCTCTTGACCTTGGTGTTTTTCTCTCCCTTTTCTCTTCTCTTAGGGCTCTAAGGTATTTAGAGTGGAAGGGAAATGAAGAATGGGAGAAATAGGGCTTGGAATGGGTGTTTTAAAACCCAAAAATCCCGACTTTTACTGTTTATCGTCTGTTTTGGGGGTTTTCCAGACTTACTGTTTTCCTTATTTTTTATCATGATAAAATTTGAATCTGAAAAAGTGCAAAACATGAAAGTTGTATATCTAGATGTCTTCTGCATTGTGTCAAAATTTCAGCTCAATCGGACCATTGTAGCAAGAGTTATGACGATTCTACGACAACTGGTCCGGAGTAGGCAATGTACCCGGAGCAGCGCCCCAGCGCCCATTTGGGCGCCCCTTTTCACTTCCAATCCTTCCAACTTTAATCCTAACTTATCCTACATACTTTTCTACATCGACCTAATTAGTTCAAGTTCTTTTATGATTTATTTTGTACATTTTCATACCGAAACTAATCTTTTAACTACTCTTTCTTTGAGTTATACTATTTTATCATTTCAAATGAAATAATTACTGAATACCTATGTCTTTTATTTTTTATTTTTTATTTTAAACGCATGTGGGGTATTACAATCCACCCCCCTTAAAGAAAGTTTCGTCCTCAAAACTTACCTCCAGTAACGAACAGCAATGGATACTTCTCCCGCATTTCCAGCTCCGGTTCCCAAGTAGCTTCTTCCACTCCATGATGTTGCCACAAGACTTTCACCAATTTGATTACTTTGTTGCGAAGCACTTTCGCCTTGGCGTCAAGAATCTTCACCGGTTGTTCTTCATAGGTTGCTCCGTCTTGAATCTCAATGTCTTCCAAGTCTACGACCGGCGTTGCATCCGATTGACACTTTCTCAACATGGACACGTGAAATACGTCGTGTACTCCAGACAACTGAATTGGTAACCGCAACTGATATGCCGCTTTGCCCACAACTTTGATCACTTCAAAGGGTCCGGTATATCTTGGTGCTAATTTCCCTTTCTTGCCAAATCGAAATACTCCCTTCTTGGGGGACACCTTAAGGAATACATAGTCCCCCTCTTGGAATTCTAATGGTCTTCGTCTTCGATCCGCATAGCTTTTCTGTCTACTCTGTGCCGTGCGTAGTCTTTCCCGGATGAGCTGAATTTTCTCTGTAGTCTCCCGAACAATCTCTGGCCCAAACAAGCTACTCTCGCCCGCTTCTAACCAACACGTCGGGGATCTACACGGTCTTCCATACAATGCTTCATACGGTGCCATCCCAATGCTTGCCTGATAGCTGTTGTTATACGCGAACTCCACCAACGGCAAATGGTCACTCCAACTCCCCTTGAAGTCCAACGCACATGCACGTAGCATATCTTCCACAATCTGTATCACCCTCTCAGATTGGCCATCTGTTTGGGGATGGAACGCGGTACTGAAATGTAACTCTGTCCCCATGGCTTGTTGTAGACTTTGCCAAAATCGCGCCACAAACCGAGAGTCACGATCCGACACAATAGAAAGCGGAACTCCATGTAACCGCACTATCTCACGGATATATAACTGGCTCAAGGTCTCGAATGTATCCGTGGTCTTCATACTCAAAAAGTGAGCAGACTTGGTGAGTCTATCCACAATGACCCACACTGCATTATGCCCGCGCGACGTCCGTGGTAAACCCGACACGAAGTCCATAGTAATGTGATCCCATTTCCACTTGGGAATAGGCAAGGACTGTAGGACTCCTCCTGGCCTTTGATGCTCAATCTTCACCTGCTGACACACCGCACATTTTGCCACATATTTGGCCACATCTCGCTTCATTCCCCTCCACCAGTATTGACGCTTCATGTCCCTATACATCTTTGTGCTACCGGGGTGGATAGCAAACTTGGAGCGATGGCACTCTCCAAGTATCTCCTCCTTTAAGGACGAATCATCGGGAACACATAGCTTCTCCCCATATCTCAACTCTCCATTCTTCCAAGACCATCCTTTAATAGCTTCTCCATTCCCCAATCGGACTCTAATCAAATCGAGTTCCGAATCTAGGCATTGCAACTCTACCACCCGTCGTCGAAGCGTCGGTTGAGCTACAAGGTTGAATAAATATGGTTGGTACTCCGGTCCATCCACCCATAGATCGTACTCCTCCAAAGTATCAATCATTTTCCACCTATTTATCGCGAGAGAATTGATTTCACCCCGAGACTTCCTGCTAAGAGCGTCTGCAACTACATTGGCCTTCCCCGGATGGTAGTTAAGTGTGAAATCATAATCTTCTAAATACTCAATCCACCTTCTTTGCCGTATGTTCAAGTCTTTTTGGGTGAATATGTACTTGAGGCTTTTATGGTCCGAGAACACTTGAAATTTCTCGCCATACAAGTAACACCTCCACAACTTAAGAGCAAAGACCACCGCGGCAAGCTCCAAGTCGTGAGTGGGATAGTTCTGCTCATGAATCTTGAGTTGCCTCGAGCCATAGGCAACTACCTTCCCTCCTTGCATTAGAACACATCCCAAGCCTCGTAGTGAAGCATCAGTGTATACCTCGTAGCCCTCCCCACTGCTCGGAATAATGAGGATAGGTGCTGTCGTCAATTTCTCCTTCAAGGTGCGAAAAGCTAGTTCACACGCTGGAGTCCACAAGAATTTCTCCCCCTTCTTTGTAAGGCGAGTCATCGGCATCGCTAGCTTGGAGAACCCTTCCACAAACCTTCGATAATAACCGGCTAACCCCAAGAAACTCCGTACTTCCATTACATTCTTCGGTGGTTCCCATTTCATCACAGCCTCAATCTTGGCGGGATCAACCGCTACTCCGCGCTCGGACACAACATGGCCAAGGAATTTCACTTCCTTCATCCAAAACTCACACTTGCTCATCTTCGCGTATAGCTTATGTTCTCTCAATGTTTGTAGCACAATAGAGAGATGACGAGCATGTTCCTCCTGAGTCTGTGAGTAGATCAATATGTCATCAATGAACACAATGACAAATTGATCGAGGTAAGGCCGGAAGATTCTGTGCATCAAATCCATGAATGCTGCGGGGGCGTTAGTCAATCCGAACGGCATCACCGTATATTCGAAATGACCATAACGGGTACGGAAAGCAGTCTTAGGAATATCCTCCTCCTTAATTCGCAGCTGATGATATCCCGTGCGAAGATCAATCTTGGAGTAATACTTCGAACCCTTCAACTGATCAAATAAGTCATCAATTCTCGGCAACGGATACTTATTCTTCACGGTAACCCGATTCAACCTCCGATAATCCGTGCACAACCGTAGGGTCTCATCCGTTTTCTTCACAAAGAGGACTGGGGCTCCCCAAGGTGAAGTGCTTAGACGGATAAACCCAATCGCTAACAAGTGATCCAATTGCTTCCTTAGCTCCTTCAACTCCAAAGGTGCCATCCGGTAGGGAGCAATGGACATAGGTTCGGTTCCAGGATAGAGTTCGATCTTGAACTCAATTTCCCTATGTGGCGGTAATCCGGGTAATTCCTCGGGAAAAACATCCGAAAACTCCGATACAATTTGCACTACATCCGTATGAATTTTATCCCGGTTTTCTCCCATTAAGCTAGCTAAGAAACTCAAATGACTTCCCGCTTTCGCTTTTAAGAATCTACTACCCGTCGTAGGGAATGGATGAGAAGAATCTCGGTTATTAATAAAACTGAAAACGACTCCTCCCGGTAACTGAAATGTAATCCGTTTGCGGAAACAATCCATTACCGCCCGGAAAGCGGACAACAAGTCCATTCCGAAAATCACATCATACCCCTTCATTTCTAAAGCAATCAAGTCCACAATTAATTCGTGCTCCCCAATACGAAGCACACAACCCTTGCAAACTCGGCTAGTACCCAACTGTTCTCCCGTAGGCAAGTCAACCGTCAAGGCATGCTCTAACTTCTCGAAACCCAATCCCAAATTCATAGCATATGCAGTACGTATAAAAGAATGAGTAGCACCGGGATCGAATAAGATTCGGGCCCAAGAATTATAGAGGAGAATTATACCATCAACAACTGCGTTGGAGGCATCCTCCTCCGGTTGGGTCAAGGCAAAGACTCTCCCCTGAGTGGCGCCACCTGGGGCTGGAGCTCCTACAGGCCTCTGCTGCTGTAGTGGCTTATTTGCAGCCACTTGTCTTGTCACCTGGTTGTCTCTCGGTGGGAGAGATGGGCAATTGTGTCTGAAGTGCCCCACTCCTCCACATGCGAAGCACTGACGGGGGTCGGTGGCTGTCCTCCCCGATACGCCTCCTGCTCCTCGACCCATCTGGGGTCTCTGTCCCCCTGCCTGATCCGAGCGACGGTAGGGTGCCGCCCTCTGTGCTCCACTGCTACTAGCACCCGTCCGGATCGGACCTCCCCTCATAAGGCCCTGTCGTCGCTGAGTATCCTCCATGTCCTTCTCTACAAGTGCAGCTCTGTCCACCAAATCCCCGTAGTCCCGGATCCTGAGAGCCACCAGCTTCTCCCTAATGGCAGGCCTCAATCCCTGCTCAAAGCGTTTGGCCCTGTTGGCCTCCGTAGATATGAACTCCGTAGCATAGCGGGATAGCTCATCAAACTTCCTCTCGTATTCAGCTAAAGTCAGGCTGCCCTGTCGTAGAATAAGAAAATCGGTCTTCATTCGATCTCGGACCGATTCCGGGAAGTACTTGTCTTGGAAGACTTGATCAAACTCCGCCCAAGTGAGAGCATCCGTGTTCATTTTCCTTTTCACCGAGTCCCACCAATGGTCGGCTTCCCCCTCCAACAAATAGATAGCCAAGCCAACCCGCAAGTCCTCGGCCACTCCCATTCCGTCCAACATCTTCTTCACACGGCGGATCCATTTATCCGCATCCAAGGGATTGGAGCTCCCTTGGAAAGTAGGTGGGTGTTGCCTCAGAAACTCTCGGAGAGCTACCATTCTCCTAGTCTCCTCTCCGTTGCCCGGTACTTGGGCTAAAGGATGTGCTCCACCATTATGGTTGTGGTGGTTGTTGTTACCATTTTGGTTTTGTACCAAAGTGGTGAGCTCCCTCAAGCATTGGTATATGCCATCCATGGCATCGGGAGGTGGTGGTGGTGGTGGATATGTTTGACCTCCACGGCCACGGCCACGCCCACGTCCACGTCCACGTACACGTTCACCGTCCATCCTGCACATCAATTCACAATTTAGTTTCATTGATGTACAAGACATACTAAAATGATATGTAGGATGTCTTGATTTAAGCACAAGGCATATACAAAAATTAACTCAACCATTTCCTGCACCCTAAACCTACATCTCTAGTGGTAGTCCATAACCTACAGCTCCCATGTAAGACCTAAAGCCTAGGCTCTGATACCAAACTTTGTAACGCCCCAAATACCCCCTCGGACGGCATTACATTCTAAAACCTTTCACAATCATGAGAGCACTAAATAAATCCATAAATAAGAAATTTTTATCCATCAACCATTGATATTTTAACAAAATTCGGGCAGAGTCTCCTTTGTACGGGGAGCTCTACCACAAAATCCAACCTGTGCAATTCTACTATAATGACCACACCGGGTCCAATTAACTACTATATAATCAATCCATCAAATTTACATGTTAACCCAAAAAAATATGCCCACAATGGCATGTACATTCCCAAAGAATTAAACTATGATAAGCAGCGGAATTTCAAAAGATAACTAGACTTTACAATCTTTCAAAAAAAAACATAGCCTAGTCTAGAACAAAATAGAAGGGCCGCTCTAGGCGTCCACCTCGGGATCTACGCTCCCGTCGATCGGAGTCTCCCAAAGAACGGGCTCCTCGACTCCTGGCTCCTCCTCAAGGATATAGTCTGAAAAATGTTAACAGTAGGGGATGAGCACTAGGCTCTGTAGCAAAATCTTCCCAACTCCAACAAGGTTTATAAAATACAAAACGGGTCGGTCACATTTCATAAATAACATATATGAATTTGAAGTAAAACGGGACATTTTAAATAGATCTCAAGTTTAAGCCATACAGTAGTTAAGGAGAGAAATAAATTAAGTTTAACCATAGCAAACCATTTCCAACATTAAGTCAATTAGGAGGGGCTCCCTCCGATGCATCGTCCCATACCAATGCACCGGCCAAGCCATTCCAGCCAATCATCACATTTATGTTGGTTCATCCCCGTACCATGTATGTTGATTGTTTCTCATGAATCTACCCAACGATTATACCTAGTCCACCCATTTATAATCACAATCACAAGTACTTAGGGAAGGGGCGTCTACCATCCCAATGGCAGTGACGAGTCCCTCCCCAGGAATGGTATACCAACCCTAGTTCGAACTCCAGGCGTACGATAGTGGTCGCATTACCAAATGACAACTCACTACAAGTGCAAGAAACCATCTCCCCCCCCACTGGGTTCAACTGACATTTACACTCTACGGCATATCTCGTAGGTAATCCAAGTCCCTCCCAACCACCATACAATGAGTAAACCAACATATTCTCAATCAATTCACATTTTACCAATTAATCGCAAAATACCCAAATTTCACAAGTAAAGCGTCATAGCAAGATGGAATTAAAATGAGCAAAAGATCAATATAAAGATCATTTTCGTTGAACAATATCGAACACTAAATTTATAAAGTGAGAACCAAGGCAATATATGGAGAAAACTCAATTTTTCTTAAAACCAAGTTTGGAAGATGAAAAAGAGAAATTTAATGGTTACCAAACCATCCCATTATTCAAACATAGCATTTATTACAAGGAGAATTAAGAATCATACAAATCATATCAAATAAATATGGATGGGAGTGGAAAACATATGTATATACATAAACCCTAGCCTCAATGTAAGAAATTAGGAAGAAATCCCCTACCTCTTGGTTGTAGCTTCAATCTAAGACCCAAGATTCAAAATCTTCCTATTCTCCTTCCTTTTCCTCTTAATTTCGTCCTCCTAGGGTTTCTAGAGATTTGGGTGTGAGTGGTTGAGGAATAGAAGCAAAAGAAATGGGTGGAGAAGAGAAAACTTGAGAAATTCGGTTTTGATCTTTATGAGGTGGGAATCTCTCTTGACCTTGGTGTTTTTCTCTCCCTTTTCTCTTCTCTTAGGGCTCTAAGGTATTTAGAGTGGAAGGGAAATGAAGAATGGGAGAAATAGGGCTTGGAATGGGTGTTTTAAAACCCAAAAATCCCGACTTTTACTGTTCATCGTCTGTTTTGGGGGTTTTCCAGACTTACTGTTTTCCTTATGTTTGATCATGATAAACTTTGAATCTGAAAAAGTGCAAAACATGAAAGTTGTAGATCTAGATGTCTTCTGAATTGTGTCAAAATGTCAGCTCAATCGGACCATTGTAGCAAGATTTATGACGATTCTACGACAACTGGTCCGGAGTAGGCAATGTACCCGGAGCAGCGCCCCAGTGCCCATTTGGGCGCCCCTTTTCACTTCCAATCCTTCCAACTTTAATCCTAACTTATCCTACATACTTTTCTACATCGACCTAATTAGTTCAAGTTCTTTTATGATTTATTTTGTACATTTTCATACTGAAACTAATCTTTTAACTACTCTTTCTTTGAGTTATACTATTTTATCATTTCAAATGAAATAATTACTGAACACCTATGTCTTTTTTTTTTTTTTTTTTTTTATTTTAAACGCATGTGGGGTATTACACTATTAATTTGATAACCTAGATGAAATTGGAAGATGAATTCTAGGCTTGGATATGATGACATACGTCTGGTTAATTCTTCTTAGGATTGAATTACTTGGTTTGTGTATAGGATATGAATATACTTATATGCTGTGTGTAACTATTATGAGACTCTGAACTTAATGAATCTATTCCAAATTATTTTACATAGGAATATAGTAATTTAGTTGGTATAGATATTTTTATCTAATTGTCGGAAGAGGTTTGATAAATAACTTTGAGTTCTCAGTTAACAACTTGTTCTGATCAATTAACTGGATAGAGAGTT
This sequence comes from Ilex paraguariensis, assembly GCA_963454935.2. Taxonomy (NCBI): domain Eukaryota; kingdom Viridiplantae; phylum Streptophyta; class Magnoliopsida; order Aquifoliales; family Aquifoliaceae; genus Ilex; species Ilex paraguariensis. The sequence goes on from CAUOFW020002257.1 coordinate 45,727, forward strand.
AGAAAGGTTTATATGAATGATTAGGGGAAGTTGTAATCTTAAATTCTTTTATCTGATAAATTCAACCCTTAATTATTAAGTTTAGATTTAATTTTATACATAGTCTAATTCCAATTGTTTAAATAAAATTGAATTGATACAAAGTTAGTACTTGGATATTATTAGCAATAATTCTCCGTGGAAATGATATTCTACTTATCATTTTATTACTTGTTGATCGTGTATACTTGCACGTAAATCGTTAATATCAAATTCGGACAACATTAATCCTTACCCAATTTTCCAACCGACTCAGTTGAATTTTCAATCCAACTTTCCCAAGCCCACCCATCAACCACCAAGTTTGGTGTTTGATTAAACCATGTACACACACACCCACATCCATGCATGATGCCAATGAATGTGATGCCAATTGCATGCCCAAAATGCAATGAATGTCAATTAAGCAATTTAAACCGCATATAAAAAATACCACAATTTATCATGATGCAAATATATTAACAACATGCATCAACAATAATTCACAAACATGTTATTACACAATCTATGTCAATAACATTCTTTATTCACAATGCATAATATAAACACATAGCATGCCCACATAATACCAAATTTCATGGAATTATACAAGTAATTTCCACATATTAATTCCAATCTAAGAATTTATTTTAAATTATTCTATACCCATTTTCTCATTTTCATAGCAATAGGTAAGTTATATATATAACTATACACCTACCCATTCCATATGAACACCCTAGGTTAGAAAATAAACTTAAGTAGGAGAGAACCCTACCTCTTGAAGCGTAAAAACACGTTGGAAAGCTCCAAGAATCCCAATCTCGCCCAAAACCCTTGATTTCTCCAAGCTCGTGTTTGGAACTTCGGTGAAATCCGTCCTTCTTGGTATGGTTTCGTAGCTCTCGCCTCGTAGAACAATCTTTTTCTTAGCTTGAGTTGATTTGATCACTAAATCTTTGTAGATTGTAGAAATAATGTGAGAACTCTCTCTTTTCCCCTCTCTTCTCTTCTCACATTGAAACCGGCTGAAGAATGGGGAGAAATCTGATATTTCTCCCCTTTTTATACCCTCAAAACACTTGACCCATAACGCGCCACATGTCTTCTTTTTTCACATGTCCTTTTCCGTCTCGAAACGATTAAATTTTGTCCTGGTTTAACTTTAAAATAATTTTATTTTAACTTGCCTCAAATTATTTTCTAAATTTTAAAATTTTATTAAAAAATCCCGTTTTTGGGTCACCTAAGCTCGACTACCACGTAAAACGTAAAAAATTTGACTATTTCAGAATTCGACAAAATTTGATAGGGTAGCTAGATTTCGTGAGACGAATCCAACGGTGAGATCCATTTCATCATCTGAGGTCTAAAAAATTTTTGGTTTACAACCCGTACCGTAGTAAAAAATTACCATTTTGCCCTTTTTTTAATAAAAAGTTTAAATTTATCCATGTTTTACACTTCCCCGAGGAATATTTGAAACACCCTTACTCTTATTACCAGCTAGGGCACAAATGTAAGAGAGGTTCAACCTTCAAAGTAAAAAAGATGTAAAAGAAATGTAGAAGAAGATAATTTTTGGCTTTAGTAGTGTTGAGGGTAGGTTTCTTCTTCTCTAACTTTTGCTTGCTTCCTTTGGAAAGCTCTCCCTCAAAATGAGCCAACAAGCCTATTTATAGGCTCCAGGAGACAGTTCAAGGCAACAAACATACATAACTCCCAATTAGGGCCTTTCGTTGCACAATTAGACCAATGGGAGAAGAGGAAGGGTTGAGGCAGTTCAGGCCACCGTCGGGACATCACCACCACCGTTCGGAGGGTGCTCAATCTCTGATTTTTGTGCATTAGCCTCCTTTGTTGACTTGTTGACCATGTTGGCATTGGGATGGTGAGTGTCATTTCTAGAATTACTCTTGCCTCCCTGCTTTGTTCGTCTTTTGCACTTTTTTCCTTCCAAGTTCCCTTAATTGAGTACAAAACCCTAAAAGATATTCAAATTAAACATTAGTCACAATATAATTTAAATTAAAAAATTTAATTCAATTAACACACACTATTAATCCTAAACCCTAACTCATTTATGCACTTTTTAGGGTTAATCATGCCCCCAATCAAACTTTACTAGTCCCTAGTAATAATAAAATAAAATATATAATCACTTTCCTAAATTTTTTGATTGCATTTAGCCTATGCAATAAACCGTTAAACCCCTAGGTGATACCTAGTGGATGAGTTGTCTTGTGAAGGTTTTCAGTGAAAATACCTACAAACTTCAATGGTTAAGATAAAATAATCCATATTGTTCACATATAAAACTAAATCATCATTCCACCTATTTCCCAAAATATTCCCTCTCCTTATCACTGTAAGAGTAACACACACCAATTGTAACACTATTATATAGATTTTCAGAAAAACTCGTGTGTGTGTGTGTGTGTGGAGATTTATTTATTCCAAAAAAACTTAAGAAATATCATAATCATTTTCTATGTTGTACAAAAGTTAGCTTTGACGTCAATCATTTCCCGAAAATCACTCAACAAAGAATACACTCAAGTTTTAGTGACTATCATTCAAAAATTACATATGATAATAATATTGTAAACAAAGCAAAGTAATGACACATGTAATATTCCAAAAGAAGGTTATTTGAATAAAATTGGAACTTGGCATAATATCATGAAAGAATATTAACACAATATCAAATAACATTATCAACATTTCCCTTTATAATAAATAGTTGAAAATGATACACATGCATAACTTCTAGAATAAAAAGGAACTTTATTAAGGTTATAAAGTGGCTAAGAGTATTGGGCTTAAGAAATGACGTCTAAGGGATTCAAAAAGCATCTCTTTTTAACTTTGATAATATTATACAATATAACATTCTCTCTTTTCCATTTTCGATCTTAGGTCAGTAATTTCTTGATTATTCTTCTTCTTTGCATACTTTCCTTAATTTTTCCTTTTTATTCTTTCACAAATTCCTTTCTTTTCCCTTTTCTTTCTTTCCAATCATATTTCTCCTTTTTGCTTTTCTTTTCCCATACATGTCTTTCTTTATGAGAGGGAAGAAGAAAATTAGATAGCAAAGGTTGGACAAATATATTTTTATTAGCTCGGTTAACATATGGGTTTAAGAAAAGAAATTATATTTAGGGGTCAATCACAGCATACTAGGGATATAATTTTGCAAAAGAAATGACTAAAGCTCAAAATAAAATCACAAATGGCCTAAGATCATTTTTCAAAATTCATACACCTGAATGATTTTCATAAAAATTTAAAGGAGAAGGCTAACATGTCATTCAACGAGTGCTAATCAAAACAAGATTAATGAGATTATTCAAGGAAATTTTCCACTGAACTGAAATTTTTACTTGAGTAAGCTTTTAAAATATCTCCAAGGAGGATTGGTTCAAAATCTACACAAGGGTTTCACATCTCCACTATATATGTAAACTTCACAAAGGATTATGTTATTTCAAATGGTTTCTCAAATAAGAAATCATTACGTGCTCAAAATGATGAGTGTTTTATGAAAATATAAAGATAGTGCACAAATATAATATGAAAATCCCTCATGATTTGGTTAGGGTTATACCTTTAAATTAATAGGATGACAATATAATTATACCATGAATAATATGAACTAATTATCTTAATACAAAAAAATGTATGTGAAAAACACAAACTAACTAAATTAACTAAATTAGACCATGATCTAGAACATAAGCCAAACTTCCAAAGATAACCAAAATACTTAAAACATAGTGCATGAACTTAAATGTAAATAAAGAGTTTGAGAAGAGTAATGAATAAAGGTAGAAAGTGCAAGAGATTCTAGCTGACTGTGCTGACGATGATGGATCACCATCGTATCTCCTCTGAAGTAACCTTAGGATCTCTCTTTGGTTCTCTTCATACTTGGTCATTCTTTGATCAAATTCTGTCATGCTTGTCTTGAGACCCAACAAAATCTGTCTGTCAGTCTGATCTTCTACTGGAATATAGAGCTACTGCTCCTCCTTTATAGCTTTCAGTTACAGATCCTACAATTATGAAATTTTATTTAAATTCAAAAATTTCCTCATTGCTTACCTAATAACCATAAATCACTTTAATAAAAAACAATCCTTTAAAATTAAACATATCAAACTATATCTAGTACACAACAAATCCAAAACTACACATTCTTGATCATAATCAATTTAATTAGAATCTTTTAAATTGAACTGATTAATCTCACGCTATACATATCTTGTGAGCATTGGACTGGAATAAGATGACATCTCAAGAGAGTCCTTACTCTGCTCATATTTAATTCAGTCAAGACGATCTAATGCTAGACCTAAAATTGGTTCAAAAAATTGATTAAATTCTCTTATATGCATTAATTGACCAAACTTTACGCAATCACTGAGTCGATTTGCTCATCGGCATTTAGCAAATGAACTTTTCCCACACAACATTTTTGCTTGACTACCATAGATTTCTAATTTTCTCACATCTTTTGCTTTTGCTATGATCAAAGATTGTATATCTTTTGGAAAAATTCATAACACACCCAAACTAAACCAAAAGAGTTTTCATCAATTTTTTTAAAATTTTTTTGATCACTAGACTCACTATCCGGTTCTTTAACGCTTGCTAGTCACAAAGATGATTATGGATTATTCTATCCTCAAACCTAAATTTAACATTGTCCTCAATATATAACATCATAAAACAAAATTTAAAGACAATGCTAATAAGGTCAGGAAATAAAACAAATACATAGTGTGAAACCCTAATCTGCCAAAACAAAAAAAAAACACACACACACACAAAACAGTTAGTACTACTATTTACACACAAGTATGCATAATAACTCCTCAAGACACATATTCTGGTTCCATTAATCGAATGAAATCCACATTTTGAACGAATCTATCATAATATGGCTCAAACCTTTGATCATTTACTATTAAAATATTTCCACTTAGTGGATTTTTAATTTCAACTGCCCCATGTTCAAAAACTTTTTTGACAATGTATGAACTTGAATACCTATATCTTAATTTCTAGGAAATAGGCGGAGCCTTTTAATTGTATAACAGAACTTTTTGATATGGTAAAAAGGACTTCCGCACAATAATTTTATCATGAAAAATCTTCATTTTGGCCTTGGTAATTTTTTCATTTTCATATGCTTCATTTCTCAATTCTTCTAATTCACTAATCTGAGGCTTGTAGGTTGCACTTTCATTATCTATATAAAAATTTATCATTTTGACTGCCCAATATGCTCGATGTTCCAATTTCACAGGTAAGTGACATGGTTTACAATAAACCAGCTGATAAGGAGTCATTCCCAAAATGATTTTATATGCAGGAGTAGCTTGCCATACAGTTAAGTTAATTCCTTATTTCCGGGAGGCCTACCATATATGTTACGTTGATGTTAGAAACCTGGGGTTGGCCACCCATTTTCATGCAATAAGCCCAAAGCGCATCAACTAGTCTCAAGGAGCAATCTTTGCGATCTGGATTAACTATTTTTTTAAAATATATTTTATCTCCCTATTGGTTAATTTAACTTGTCCACTTGTCTAATGATGATAATGGGCAGATACTTTGTGTGAAATCAAATATTTCCTCATTAAATTTTCAAAAGACTTATTGTAAAAATGTGCACCTCCATAACTTATAATAACTCGAGGAATTCTGAATCTATACAAAAGATTTTCTTTGAAAAATTTAATCATAGTGCAATGATCATTATTTCGACAAGGAATTACCTAAACCCATTTGGAAATATAATCAACAGCAACCAAAATGTATTGATGTCCGAAAGAGGGGGAAAATGGTCTCATATAATCGATATCCTAACAATAAAAAATTTTAATTATCAAAATCGGTTTTAAAGACATCATGTTTCTTTTTGAAATATTTCCTACCCTTTGACATCGGTCACAATTCAGACAAAAAACATGTACATCTTTAAAAAGAGTGGGATGATAAAATTCACATTGCAAAATTTTAGAAACAATTTTCTTTGAAGAAAAATGCACACCACAAGCTTTAGAATGACAAAAAAATTAACCTGACCTATTTCATGATTGGGTACACAACACCTTATTATTTGATCTTTACAATATTTGAATACATAGGGATTTTTCCAAAAGAAATTGTGTACCACTCTTAAAAATTTTTTCTTATAAGTCAAAGTATAATGAAAATGAATGGTACCAGTGGCCAAATAGTTAGTTATATATGCTTACCATGGTACCTCTGCTATTGCAAATAATTGCTCAACAGAAAAGGTTTCCTTGATCGGTACTGACTCCTCTTTTGTATCTTAATTCAGTCTTGATAAATAATTAGCTACCACGTTTTCTACTCCTTTCTTGTCTTTGATAATGAGATCAAATTCTTGAAGTAACAGTATCCATCATAGTAGATGTGGTTGAGCATCTGTCTTTGAAAGTAGATATTTCAAGGTTGCATGATCAGTAAACACATCAATTGAGAATTAACTAAATATGATTTAAATTTATCTAAAGCAAATATTGCACTGATGAGTGTGGAATATTGCATATTTAGTGACCTTATTACATCCATTTTAATATTTTTTGTAATGTATTATTGAGTTAGCCTAAATTGGAGATTAATGGAGAAATGCATTGATTGCAGGTGATTTGATTGTAAATACAGATGTTAATCACTT
>CAUOFW020002258.1:0-27098 GCA_963454935.2 Ilex paraguariensis
TGAATTCTTTCATGTGTAGGCATGTGAAGGAGATCTGGCTGTGGGGTTGTACTTATGGGCTCACTACATTTTGCCTATAGTTGGAGGCAAATTAGGTTCTAATCCACAATCCAGAGATTTGGTTTTACAGTTAGTGGAAAGGTTTGAAAAGATTTATTTTTCCCATTATTTGTTTGATCTTGTTTTGATGTCTAGTATGAATTTAAAAGTTGTTTTTTTTTTTTTTTCCAGAATTCTATCTGCCCCTAAGGCTCGCACTATTTTAGTAAATGGTGCTGTTAGGAAGGGAGAACGTTTGATGCCACCTTTGGCACTCGACCTGCTTTTACGTGTGACCTTTCCTGCATCTTCAGCTCGGGTCAAGGTGGGAATAGTCAGGAAGCACCTGTTGTGTTCTGTGAATGAAGTTTCTGTTTTTAAATACATGACAGTATAAATTCTTTGCTTACCCTTCTAGTGTGGTATGTTGTGCAGGCAACAGAAAGGTTTGAGGCAATATATCCCACCCTTAAAGAGGTGGCTCTTGCTGGTTCCCCTGGAAGCAAAGCCATGAAGCAAGTTTCGCAACAGATACTGACCTTTGCCATGAAAGCAGCTGGTGAAGGTAATCTGAAGAAGTGACTGTAATATCTATTCTACGTTTTGTTTCCTTGAAATTGTCTTGAAACATGAAAGTCATAGAATTGAGTTTGAGATGTAGCAATTTTTGCAGGCATCCCTGAGCTATCGCGGGAAGCAACTAGCATTTTTATCTGGTGCTTGACTCAAAACCCTGATTGCTATAAGCAGTGGGTGAGCTGTTTTCATTCATATCCACTTTGCATTCTTGTGACATTGTCTTTTATCGTTTCATGGAGAGGTCATTATAAAAGGCTCATCTTTTGTTCCCTAAATTTGGTTTTAACAGGACAAGATTTATATTGACAATTTAGAAGTCAGTACTGTGTTTCTGAGAAAACTTAATAAGGAATGGAAGGAGCTATCTGTAAAACATTCTTCTCTGGAGGCTCTGGGGCAAACTCTAAAGAGTTTCAGGCACAAGGTAGTGTGTTAATTTACTTTAACTTTCTCTGGACATTTAACAACGAGTAACTTTCAGCTGTATCTGGGCACACAAGTCCATGCATGTGTGCACTAGAAAGTTATGGTAGTGTTATATTTTGGAGAGTTGTTTTAACTGGAAAATTTTCAGGTTTTTTTATTTGATCCTTTATCACCGTGTACAGAATGTGGAAGCATTGGCTGGTGATGAAGAGGATGCTGCTCGTCTGGCACTTTTCAAGGAGGCAGACAAGCATAGCAAGGTGATATTGGGAAAGCTATCACGTGGGCATGGATGTGTGAAAAGCATGGCTTTTGTCATCATTGCACTGGCTGTTGGGGCTACTCTCGTGTCCCCGAGCATGGAATCTTGGGATTGGAACAAATTTTCTGTTCTGTTCAGCGCCCACCAGTCGTCCTAAGCAGCATGTGTTTGAAAACCAAATCTCCAGTCAGATGATGTCAGACCTGGACATTGGTTTGTAATGATAATCAGCGGGGCAAAAGCAATCAAATGCCCATAATAAAGTAGCAGAGAGAGGTGTATGTCTTGTGTAATTCTAGGAAGTCCCGTTGGGATACTGAAACTAGAAATAGTTCAAAATCGTTAGTGTGTCCAATGATCAACTTGGTTCTAAACAATTAGGACCGACTTGACTGCCCTGTTTTTTTTTTTTTTGTCCCAGCTTTTTCTGGGGGTAGAGCTTCTTGTTCAGCTCTAACGTTTTCAGTGTCTGCGAGATGAGGATAATACAAAAATGGATATGATTGTATTTCATTAGGGATGTGGTTGTAATCCACAATGAATTTTGATAAGCATAGCAACATTGGTTCTTATTATTTTTACACTTCATGCTCTTCAATTGTACGTTATTTCGGATATCGTCTGGAAAAATGTTGATCTTTTGGTATGTAATTTAATGACAAACCTCAAGGAGTTTTGGTGTAATGTTGAACTGTTTGGTAACGTTTTTAAAGTATACTTCTGTTCTTTAAATATCTTTTTAAGTAACGTTTGTTTATGTATTGTTTTTTTCTTCTTGTTGGGACTTATTCCATCTTCTAATAGTATTACTTAAATGATGCCATTCTATTTAAACGACGATGTCTGATTTCATTATTTGTGGACAGTTTTCAGTTGATTACAGAAAAACTTTACTGCTTAAAATTGCGTGAATAATGCACTATAGGGTCTGGCTTTGTTGCGTGAATAATGCACTATAGGGTCTGGCATTGTTGATCAAAACGACATTGTTTTGAATTAAAACGGTGTCATTCTTTTTAATAAAATGACATTGTTTTGAATTATTTTGAATTAAAATAATGTTGTTTTAATCAACATTAACTATGTTATAGATGACCCGTAGCCCTAGAGTGTATGTGACTTGTCATAAGGATATTTCAGCAATGAACCTCCAACTGCGAAGGGTCTTCCATTAACAGCCAAGGGTATTCATGCATTAGGTTTGTTAAAATTTGACACAACACTATTAACCAGTATAAATCGATACAAATTAAATGGGTTTGGATAAGATATTTTAAATAAAATTAATATAATAATAAATTAATAATTATTTTAAAAAATTAGCCAAAAAAAAAAATAAAGAAATCAATACAAAAAAAATTAAGTAGTAGTTGAAAAAAAAAAGAGGAGATATAAGAGCAGTTCATGACAAAGACAAATTAACCCCTTTTGTTTTCCCACGTCGACAAATGAGAGAAGATGGGGAGGACTATCTTACCTATAAAACATAGTGACTTCTTGTCTTCTTTTTAACCTTTAAATATGATTTTTATGTGAAATTTGATTAGAAATTTCTTTTTTGAGGTAAATACAATTAGTAATAAAAAAAATGGTATATTAAAATTTGTTGATAATTTTTTTAAAAAAATTAAATGGGTTAAACGAATCGTGTTGTGTTACCCATTTATTAAACATATCGTGTTCGTCACCCATTTAATCCGACACGTAACCGTTTAATCTGACATGTTTGACACCCCTACTATACATGAATTTAGTTGGAATTTTCTGAAGTTAATGACTAAGAATAAACATGAAAGGTTAGTATCGAAATCATTCAAGTATCGAAATCATTCAGGACACTCGAGCTTAACTCATTTAAAATAATATTTTTCATGCGATAAAATAATAAATTAACACTCTTAGCTTAATGTATAAGGTCATTGACTTTTAAACAAGGTACTCTATTATGGGTTTCAACATCATTAGACATTCTATTCGAAACAAAAAAAATATCATGGGATATGTGTTTTTGAATTTACTTAAGTTTAGGCTCAAATTCGACTAAATTGCACTAAAAAAATAATAGCTGATCATCGCATTCGCTCTCGAATACGTTTGTTGGAATCATATACTTTTTAAATTGATTCGATGTGAGTCAAATCATATATAAATATGAGTTTGATTTTTCAAGCTTCAATTATTTGAATTTAAATTATATCATAATTAAAATATTTTAATATTGTAATCTAATTACAATTCAATTTGAACAATATAGATATCTAAGTATATAATGACATTGAGTGATTAGTTGATACTATTAAATTTAGAATTCTTATTTTAACTCAAATTGAGTTTTTCAAGTTTGATTTTTTAACTTTTAAAGATTTCAAATATGATTTGCAAAAATAAAATTTATCAAAATTTTAAATTAAATTCAAATGTGATACTTGAATTCAAATTCGTATCTAAGTTTTGCACCTCATAACTTCATATGTGAAATATTTTTATGCAATGCGGGAATAACTTTTCAATTTAACAACAATATGGAAATTGGAATTTAGTAGTTTTTCTTTCATTTTCTAATTTATATACACATATATATATATATTATATTATTTATATTACAGTCAATGTTATATAAACGACTTTATTCTTACATCGACTAATTCATTGCTCGATCTAATTAAAAGTATATCATTCACGCCACTAAAAAAAATTGTCAAATTTCGGATTCAAGACCAGTGGGTTTACACTTCAATCTCTTTCTCCAATTGGGCATCCTCGGGATTTAATTGATATTTATCTTATTTTCAATTCATCACATAATTAGTGCATAAATAAGGTGTGACCCAAAAATTTCAGAAGAAAATCTTTCTACTGGAAGGGCCCCACATCTCCACCACCCAAGGTGAGGGTGCAGTGCACCACCATACGCCCCACTGGACCAGTGTCTCTCTTCTAGATTTTAGCAGACTTCATCACCCAACGCTGCACAAGAGGCAAAACAGTTGAAAAACCCAAGTATCTTTTCCTATAGAAACCCCCAAAAAACTATAAACAAAAGCCTCAAACTGTCCGTAGTTCTCTTCTATTCTTGTTAGAATTGTTTAGGGTCAGCATATTATGGCCTTAACAATTCCTACCCAGTTCAAATTCAAACCACCCAATCTGCAACACCAATTTTTGCGAATCCATGTGGAAGTTTTTACAGTTAGAACCACGAATAAGCCACAAACTTGTTATTTTACCTCCCACAATCATCATCTGCGGTGTAGACTTAAACCCAAATCATGGTTTGCCCGTACTACAGTCCTCCCAAGTTTCTGCATTAATGGAGGGGGTGAAGTTGATGCCTCCCCACAACAGTCTACACCTTCTGTAAGTTCTAAATTTTCTCCAATTCAATATGGGTTCAACCAATTTCATTTGTCCTGTTTTGTCCAATGTTACCTGAATCATGGCTCGCTTTGGTAGGTGATGCAGGTATAGGTATATGGTACGAAACTTTCTTAAGTATGTGATACGATGAGTGTAGGTTTAGCTGGTACGGTATTTTGGGTTACAATTCGTTTTAAAACTGTTATGTAGATTGTTTTCACTGCTATACAACATTATATATTACAAAATATTCATAAACACTAAGTTAGTTATCATTTATCTTATAATTGTGCTTGATTTTCTATTATCTAAAACAATATATAATTATAAATCTATATACATATAGTCAATTAATATGTATTTTAAATAATGTTGTGTGTTTTGAAGCGAATTGATTTAGGGTTAGGATTGCAATTTGGGGTCGTCAATTTTGGTGATCTAGATCGCGAACCCACCACGTTTTAGATCGATGTACCTAAGTCGTGGGTCGTTAAAAATTTAGTGAATTGTGGTAACCATGGTTTTGTCAATTTGTTAATGCATTTTTTTTCCCTCTAGTTTTTTGTTGTGGGCTTCAAATAGTTTTTGGTATGGAATTGGGCATGAATGTTGGCATTGTTGGAATTTATCTCACTGGTCAAACAATTTGAGGGCTTGTTAACTTTGGCATTATAAGAAATGTTGTTGGTGAATTTTCTATGATTTGCGAGAATTAAGCTGTTGAATAAAGTGAAATAGGGAGTTGAGTGGTTATATGGAAGAAATGAAGGGCATTATCAATATTTCATAGGTGGAGGCAGTTGAGTGGAGTTAAAGAAGGAGCTATATGCACTTTATTTGAGAAAAAATCTCTCTATCTATATATAATAAGAGCAATGCTATAAACCCAAATGAAACCAAAAGAATTACAACTCAAATGAATATCATCTCTCGGATTAGTGGGTCCCACCAATTTTTTCAGTGGGCCCACTCATCCTGGAAATGCATTTGAGTTTTAACTTTTGGATTTTATTTGAGTTATATAGCATTTTTCATATAATAAACAAATTAGATAGGAGGTGACTTGGGAAGCCTTCTCTCCCATTTCCTAAATTCTTAGAATTTTGAATTTTTAATTCAAAACCTAAGCTTTGCTCCAATCAAATTCTACCACGTGTTATTTGTAACCAGCCCTCAACTCCTCCATAACTAACCACTATTTTTGTCAAATGTATTAAAAAAAATTACTTTTATCACCCAAAAAATTTCTATAGTTTTTTATCTAATTTCTCAAGTGATAGAATGAAAGAAAAAATAAATCAAAAAAGTAGTAGACAAATTATAATTCCATGCATCTTAGAGGGTGGGACTGCTAGTAAATGGTATTATAGGGATCTTAGGAGTGTAATACCAAACCCTCTCCTCTCCCTTTATTAATAGTATAGATGCTTCTTACTTATGTCGGAGCCTATAAATTTTTGATTGATATTGACACCTGAACTGTAAGACTTTTTTACTATTGCATTATTTTTGGCCACTTTGGTGTTTTTTGTTGGTGATTTTACTATTGTTGAACCAGCTGTATATGGTTTTTTGTTTGACTTGATATAATGCAGTTGAAAATTCGAAATGGCAGTTACTTATGTTTGCTGGGGATAGAACATCAAATTAGAGTTCTCCTATTTAACTGCAGAAGTTTGATGATTTTCAGTGAATCTTTTGTTCTTCATAAATATTTTAGGTGCAATATTACTTTTCTTTCTTTTTCGCAGCAATGTCTATCCGCTTTATTCCATGGATTTCATGAAATGTGATGCAGGAATGTTGAAGGATTGCCATTTTGTGTATTTCTGAATTTAGCTAGGCTTGAACTAAGTCAAGAGAATTAGAGAGAAAACTCATTTTGACGTTACCAAAAAGAGAATCTATATAATAAAGTAGAGTTATTTTTGAATTCCAAAGACAAAAAGGGCCCAGATCGTTCGGTATAAAACAAAGGCTTATCCGATGGACGAATTACCCAACATAAAAATGGCTCAGATCATTTTAAAATAATGATTTCAGCAGTTCCTGGAAAACACTATATACTCATTCAACTCTTATTCACTAGTTCAATGTCTGCACGTCTGATGTTTAGTTATGTAGCTTCAGTGACTTAAAAAGTTTGCAGTATGAAATATGTTTTTCCAGATCAGGGATAGGATCTAATTTAGTTCAATGTTATTGACATTCCAGGGAAGCCTGAGTTTGTAGACCAGCTTTCATAACCGGTTTGCTCCAAACTGGAATCATTTAAAGATATATTTCAACTAATAAATAGTGTAAGTTATGAACTCATTCGAAAAATTCTGACTTGTTTACTGTTCATTTATCTAAGGAATTGGTACAACAGTAGTTTGAATATTCGCATGATTGAATTTTATCTCAGTCATATTTTTTCTCTCAAAACTATCATCAATCACTTACTTCACTCATCATCCCTTTGTCAAATTCAAACGTCAAATTACATCACTTATTTCTATCACATATTTAATTATTTTTATATTTTCTCTCTAAAAATATCACACAACTCATTTTTATCATATATTTAATTATTTAATATTTAAATAATTTGTAGTTAATATATTTTGAAAAAATTTAATATAATGGGATTGATTTTTTAGACGCTCGAATTTTATATTTTATCGTACCTTTAGGCACGGTTTATGACTAGTTTTTGTATACTATGTCAAGTATAAAAATAAATGTCGATTTGCTATGTAAGAAGTTCATTCAAGCGGACGGACGTTATCCTACCCGAGTTTAGTGAATGGATTCTATTGTGGATGGTGGAATATTGTTGGATTGTTTTAAATTTTGGATGCTTACCTAACAATCATTTGCTCCTTTGGATTGGAATAAACTAATATGACATGCATGTTGCCTGAGCTTATTTGATTATTTAATTATTTTTTTGTTTAAACACTATATGGTGTTGTTTCTATGCGGAACAAGTTAGCCTATTATTATCTCTTCATGTCATGCCCAACTGCAGAGATGTATGATAACCTCGGAAGCCAACCTGGGATGCAACGCCCAACAAACGCACAGTCAACTCCATTTGGGAATTCATTCTATGGTGCTGGCTCGGGACTCATTAGAGGTGGACTGGGTGCTTATGGAGAGAAAATCTTAGGATCAAGCTCTGAGTATGTTCAAAGCAATGTGAGTGACATGCCTAGCCTACTTAATTCCAAATTCATATCACAGTTAAGTTCTAAAAGAACAGAAGTTCAATTACGGACCATCTGCACTTAGTTTAATTGTATCAGGTCAAACTTGTATGGTTGATAGGAATGTAGTTGTGCTATTTATTTTACCTCTGAATGGAATTGTGTCTCCATAAATCCATTTAAATGGTAAAATATCTCCTTGATTGGCATGTTAAAACCTTTTCTTCAAAAAAAAATCTTCATTTTTGGGGTGAATAAATGTTTATTTGATTGTTGATCAATGGTGCAAGGAAATCAAGTCCTTTGCAGCGGAGTAGTCAGGAAAGTTATTGGTGTTTACTAGCATATTAATACTCTTTTGGTAATATATTCTAAAGCAAATCACTTTCCTATTACCAAGTTTCTGTTTGAAACACGTATTTCTCAATTTTCTTGACAGAGGTTGTGTTGTCATGGTACTTAACTACCTAGCATCATAATCTAAATGGCATTTTGCAAGCAAGGTGTCAAATTGGCTTAGTAGTCTGCAATGGTCCAAAATTCTAAGTCACTACATATCCATATATGTTCCATTCCATATCAGGATTATATTGTTGATGATTAGGCTTGTCAATGGATTAGATTTTATTTCAAATCCCTGAATTGGAATCCTTTTAGGCAAGTATGGATTGACATTTTTTTACCAATCCAAATCCGAATCGTTTTATCCTATTTTACGGATTCAGATTTTGGATTTACCAATATCCAACCCGATTGTAATATTGTCGGATTTATGCATGTAAATCTGTACAAATATATGATGGAATTAAGTGAGTATTTGATAAAATTTCATTGAAAGTTGGATGTGATTTACTAAATTACAACTTAATAAATTTATTCTGTTCGGGTTAGGTATCCAATTCGTAACGAATTTGGATGTCTACTTTGAAAATAAAATCTGTCGGATAAGCTGGCCAGAACTTTTTAATTGGATTCATAGACTGAAATCCGATCCTTCGACTGTTCTATTGATGAGGTGATCTGGTCTGTGATCCGTTGAAATTGTATGAGATGCAAAAAACCAGTTACTATTTGCATATGTAATTTTTGATTGTTTTCTTTCATGATTCATTTTGATTTTACCAGATAAGTAGGTATTTCTCTGATCCCCAATACTATTTCCAAGTTAATGATCAGTACGTGAGAAACAAATTGAAGGTGGTTCTTCTCCCATTCCTGCACAGGGTAAGCACTAATTTGCTATGTACATCTTTCCTTTCCTTTTTGTCTTACTTCCTTTTAGTTGGTTGCATTGTTTTGTACAATAGGTACTTTTTCTCCTAACTTCTCTTTACTCCAGGGTCATTGGACGAGGATCACTGAGCCAGTTGGAGGCAGGCTTTCCTATAAGCCGCCAATCTATGATATAAATGCGCCAGACTTGTACATTCCATTCATGGCATTTGGCACCTATGTGGTTCTTTCTGGCTTCTCTCTAGGCCTTAATGGAAAGTAAGTGTCAGCTTGAGCCTATTCGTTAACAATTTTTTTGTCTCATTTTTGGAACCGGTGCTTAGAAATGACATGAATATAAATTGGTTTTATCCTTTTATTTTTTTGCTTGCATACAAATTGAGCTTTGTTTAGTTCTCCTTTCTATGCTAGCCCCAGGTCCCAATTTTGTTGTCTTATCAGTGAGTTTTTTACGATGATTGTTAAGAAGAACATCACATTTGTTCCTACTGTAGCATAGCATCTTTTGGTTTCTGTGTTCCCTCCCTCCCCAACGCCCAATGCCCCACAATGCACAACAGTGCTGATAATTTTGGAGAAAAGGGTGCGATTGTCATATAGGTGAAAAAGTAAGGATATTTTAGAGAAACTAAGTAAAAATTGTGTGTTGTGGTCTTTGAAAAGCTAATAATTCTTTGCAAACACTTTATATCTTTTCTTTTAGTTACCATGGCTTTGCTTCTACTGTGGTGCTGGGGAATTTAATTTTTTCTTGTGTGATATTATACTTTCTTTCCATCACATTGTAAGGTTTTTGCATCATTCCATTACTTTCCAGGTTTAGCCCAGAAGCTCTGAACTGGCTGTTCATCAAGGGTTTGGTAGGCTGGTTTTTGCAAGTTTCACTGCTGAAGATGTCATTGTTTTCATTGGGTAGTGGGGAGGCACCATTGTTGGATATTGTGGCATATGCCGGGTATATGTTCACAGGATTATGTATAGCTGTTCTGGGGAAAATCATGTTGAGCTACTCGTACTACTTCTTGATGCCATGGACGTGTTTATGCATGGGAGTTTTTCTGGTGAAGACGATGAAGAGAGTTCTTTTTGCAGAGGTGAGGACTTACGATTCGAGCAGGCATCATTACCTCTTGCTCTTCATTGCTTTGGCTCAGTTCCCACTGTTCATTTGGCTTGGCAATGTTACTCTTAATTGGCTTTTTTGAACTGGTATTCCTCTCTGTGTTGTAGCTAGAAACAATCCTGTGTCTACTACAGTGTTCAAAAAGGCAATTTGTCAATTTTAGTTGATTTTTTGGGCCCTTAGTTTTGAGTTCAAGCATGAATGTTTCCATTACTCTTAGATTTTTGTTTTGAGTAAGATTTTTGTTTTTATTTTTCCTGAAGGCTGTTTGCAATTCCTGAGATGCTCTAAAGGTATGGGATGGAAAATCCATAAAAATGAAATGCGTGCAGTCTCTTCTTATGTGGGTAAGCAACGGTTAAGAGGACTGACATTGTCCATGTTTCATGTGTTTTCACAGGCCGTCAAAATTGTGGGGGTGGTAATCGAATCGAGTGGAGTTTTGTGAGCTTGAATCCAAGTTTGGCGAGCTTATTTTTTTAAATGAGTTTAAAAAATTGTTCAAATTTGGTTTGTTTAGAACTCGAGTTGAGTCTTAGTCCGGGTCGAGGCCGAATAGTTCGACTATTTTATATGTAAACGAGTTGAGGTTGAGTCAAGTTTTTTTGGCTTGTTTTTTTAAATGAATTTAAAACACTGTTTAAGCTCAGTCTGTTCAGAACACGAGTCTAGATTGAATTAAGTTTTATCCGAGTTAAGTTCGAGTTACTCATTTCGATTAACACTCTTTATCTTTGACACCTTAACCATAAAATTGAGGATATAAAAAGAAAAAAAAAAAAAAGCAAACCTAACAGAGAACCATCTAAATTAAAATTTTAGATTCAAGAGCATAATCTTATTATTCTCCTACGCTTGGCCTGCTCTCAATCATAAACTTCATCAGTTCGATAGAGATTAGTCATCATAATGAATATTGTTTAGGTCACTCGAAAAGCCACCATAGTTCTTTTTCTCAGTTCTCTTACATGCCAGATGATTTGTGCATTGATCGAAAATTTATTTGTAATGAAATCATCTTCAATATTTTTTTCTTTAATAGATTATTAAGCATGAATTGAAGTGGGTCCATTGTATAAAGGTGAGTGTCTCGCTGCATGATATGAGATTCACAAAACAAAAAAAAAATGTATTAGAAGGGGTCTAAATCCAATTTATTTGTGTATAGCACGACATGATGCCCTTGAATTCATGGAACACCCAAAAAATATATTTTGTCATTGCAATACAAACCATAGAGGCAATGCGTTTTTTGGTGTAATAATAAGATAAAATCGTCAATTACAATTCCAATTTTTTATGGCCAAAACGCGCAAAGATAAATTGCTCGTACACATCGGTGGTGTGGTGACGGGCTACTCCAAAAAAGTCTATAGTTATGACTAATTGAACATTTTACATAAGGAGAAACCCTCGTGGTCATGCCCAAAAATAATCACTATCTAGTGGTCGTCCTTCTCTTACCATTTTTCTTGATCAAAAAAAAAAAAATATTACTCGTACGCAGGCTGCCTCCAATAGGCATGGTCAGTATTTGGCAAAGAGTAAATTAGTAAAGGGTAAATCCCATTTTACCCCTCGAAAGATATAAAAGATTTTAATTTGTCCCCTTAATGATTAATTTGTCACATTACCCCCTTAAAAAAAATAAAAATATTGAAATGTAGTCCACTATCTTATTTTCGTGTGGTCGTTTGTCTATTTTTTTATTCTTGATTAGTTGATTTGACACAAAACAAACGGATGACCTAAAAAAAATAAGACAATGAATCACATTACAACATTTTTATTTTTTGAATGTCGAAAAATTAATTATTTGGAGGATAAGCTGAAAAAAATTGTATCTTTTATGGGACAAAATAAAATTTTTCCATCAGTAAATTACACTTGCACTGTTTACACTATTTCCTTCATTGCACATTATTTCTTAAACGATTCCCTTTTTAATATTACACTTTTAATTATTATTTTGAGTTTTATATTGCCCCAATCATTAATTTTTATCTAATTTTTTCATGATAAATCAAGACAAAAATAAAATTTTGTACATCTAAGCAGAGAATTATTACACCTCTTAACATTATTCAGTTTCAATTTTGCCTTAATTTATGCTCAAAATTGTGATGATAATTAATGATTTTGAATAATGCGAAATTCAAATCAATAATTTCATATGTAATATAAAAAATTAATAATTTAAAAGGCAAAGGCGCATATTTGATACAATTGCATCACACATTTGAAATAACTTCAATTTTTGTTCTTCAATATTTAAGTTCGAGTTTTTATAATTATTATAAGTTCGGTGGAACTAAACCTACTCTTTAACGGTCAGAACACGGGATAATAATTTAAAAAATGCTATGTCTACCAAGTCTTTTACTAAATTCTAGATTCCAAATGATGTGACAGATTGATAGTCATTGAATAATTAGCGAAAACTTGTGATCATATGGTTCTTATTGGTTTGGGATAGAAAATTTGATAAAACATTTGATGAATGTAGTATTATTGTACTAATTTTGGCCCCGATATACTAAAATATTTGACATATAACTGAGTAATGTTGAAGGGCAACACCGTATCAACAGTGAAATCAATAAATATTGGAACTGAAATCAATTATTATAATTATCAAATTTAATTTTTAAATTTATTTTTTAAGTTTATTTTTTTGGAAAAAAAAAAATAAGAGAGAGAGAGAGAGCCGTTGGTTTAACAGCTACCCGCCAAAATCTGATTGAGAAATGTGCGGCCCACATAAAGTCACAAATTCTCACTTGATCACAACTCCTTTCCAAAACTCTCTCTCTCTCTCTCTCCGATGCTTCTGTTTGCTTCAATCGCGGGTACCCCTCTCTCCCTCTGCATATCCACCCCTCACTTTCCAAGAACTCGCAAACCCTCTTCCTCTCCATTTGCTTCTATTAGCTCAGCATCGTCATCTCATGAATCACCACCACCATCCACAACTGAAGGATTTATATCCTCGAACCCTTCCTTTGTTGCATCATCCTCTAAACCACAGGACAAGAATGTCAACTTCGCGCTTGCAAACCCGAATGGTAACCCGGTTGCTCGCTTTGTTCGGTCCACGGAGTCAACCGTTGAAAGGGTAATTAGATTTTGTGTTTTAACTCTCTTTATTACTCTATTACAAATTGTGATTTTTTTCCTCTTATTTTTCATTAGTCATGGTTGAATTCTCAGTTTTAAGGGCTTAAACGAAACGTTTCTTGTTCTTTGGTGATTTAAGTGTGAAATCTTGACCGCCCATGGATGAGGTTCAAGGCTGGTAGATTCAGGTTTACATGAATTTTGCCTACAATATGAGTAACATGATATCAAGGCCTAAAAGTCCGAAGAGCCTACACTGCCTGCCTTTATATAGAAATAGAAGAGAACCATGTGAACAGACTACCCAAGAAGGGCCACAGATGAGGGAGACAATTAAATAAATACTTATATAATCCTCATCTCTATCAGCTTAAGCATTTAGGGTAGTTGATAATTGACATTGTTTGTGACCTGGTCACTTGGTGATGTGTTTGAGGGGGTTGCTGGACACCCCAACTCCATGCAGACATGTCTAAATCTTTTTGTTCACTAGTTAGTTGGTATTTCTATGATAATGGTTTTTTTTTTCTCTTGGAGATAGGCATGTCATTCCAATTATGATGAATCTGGCCTAGGGTTGGTAGAACTGGAAGTTGGCATTCCCAAATCCAAACTTGGCGTGGTTAGGCTTAAGACTCTTCTGTTCCATGCCACTTGCTTACTTAAAATAACTGAAACTACCAAAAGAACCACATACTAAAAGAAAGAAAAATAGAAACAGTTTTTCAAACACTGAAACCAAATTGAAGGCATAAAAAAATAAGAATAATTTCACAGCTAAGAATGCTGTAGGAATGGCACCCCTAATGTTGACCCCAATAGCAGGAGAACCCAAAAATGAAGGTATGTCAGCAGAAAATTGTCTAAAAGCTGAACTTCCAAGCAACAAGGTGGCCCAAGTTGAATTCCCACGCATCTGCATACCGGTGTAATGCCTCCGTATAAAATGTTGATTTGTACATTTGTCACATTACAGTAGTACAATCATTTTTTCCCTTCAGTAATAGATGGAGCTCATGCCCCTGACGACATCCTTTAGTTATATTTCATAGAGCTCTCTTTCAGAATGTTTACTAAGGGATCAATTACACCATCCCCACAGAATGTTACCTAGTTCTTCACATTTGTTGCATGTGTTCACTCATTTATCAGTAGTAATACATTGCAAAGAAGCCAATTCTTCATTTTGTAGATGCCTTTGATGAAGCAATTTGCCATCTCAAATCCTACAATGATAGCTTATCTTGCAAGATTGGGCTCAATCATAGTTGTTAATATCGTACGATACGCAATACAATACATTGAGATATATGAAGAAAATGAGACACATTGCTTTAAGTGTATCGGTTTGCATCGTTTCATGCGATATACAATACGATACACCCAATATACTAGACGATACGTATGAGTCTTCCGATACAGGATGAAACATATTAAAAAAAATTCCTTTGAATTTTAACCAAAAAAAGACGTCTTTTCACTTGGAAGTAATTTTTTCAAACACTAGGTAATAAAACGATGTTGTTTCACCATCTACAGTTTTTAAGAAATAAAACTTTTTTTTTTTATTTGTTCCATTACAGGAGCAAATATTTTGATTGTTAAAAAGTGTTCTCTTTGGCTACTTTAAATATTAGAACTAGAACTCTCTAAATTTTGATATTGATGAATTATGCCAGAAACTTCAATAATTAGATTGTTAATTTTTTTTGTTTTAGTCCTTGTAGTCTCTTTAAATTGTTTTATATGAGACATTTGTAGTACAATGAAATGTTTTTATGACATTTTGTCATAGTGATATATATTTTTTAATATTTTTTATAAAACTGCACATATCTTATGATATGTTATACATTACGATACGTAATACACTGTTTTTGAAAAATGATACGCCTTCAGATACACGTTTTGACAACCTTGGGCTCAATCACTCTTTCTTTTAATTGGAAATTGGATTATATGTGATACCGGGGTTCTTACTCTTTAATTCACTAAATGTGAAAATTGTCGATGGAGTTGCCTCATTGGAGCTTCACATACATTATTAATGACTAACAATGCTAACTTAGTTTCTGGTTCCTCATTTGTGTTTAATGAGAATTCTTCTATGATGATTGTGCCTAGTGATTTTTTTTTGTGCATTATTACCCAACATTCAGAATCTTTTTTTTCCGGGTAAGTTGTTCGGACTATTTTTGCCAGCACATAACTATGTTCATTAAAGGAAGGGTAGATAAATTGAATGTGATAGTAAATATTTTCAAAATTTTGGAGATGCTTTTTCTGTTTGGTCTAATCTTGTGATAATGATTGTTGCTTCTTCATTGCTGAGCAGGTCATATTCGACTTTAGGTTTCTGGCACTGCTGGCTGTTGGGGGCTCGTTAGCTGGTTCTTTGCTTTGCTTTCTAAATGTACTTTCTCCTTACACCTACTTTTTTTTTTTTCTAAATGTTATAACCGAGGAAGATTGCCTGTTTTTCTTGTGTTCGATAATGAGATTGGTCCTATTAATTTTTGAATAAATGTATCTGTAATGGAATTTTGTTATATGATGCTCATGATGGTTAAAGTTCATGAAAGAATCTCATATAGCCCATTCAATGGGCTCCTGATATCTGGACATGGTATCCATTGTCATAAAAATCTTAGGTGTCTTTAGATGATAGGAGAAATGAGAGGTGTTCTTCCAACTATGGGTCATAACTGACGGGTTAAGTGTAACATTCACATTTGCATCATTGTGGCAGTGCTCCTTCAAAACATTAACCTTCTGTTTGTTCTATAGCTATGGGATTGAATGTGTAAGGAAAAAAAAATGCAAGTCTTCAGATGTTGGAAACACTAGTGGAGGTTAATTGTTACAAGTTCTGCGGTTGCTAATACCATGCAAGTGGCCCATAAGCATATTATTGGATACTTTACTGAGGCCTGAGGAAGTTGCATTGTCGAAAATCTGTCCCTCAATATAGTATCAGCTTAGCTGTTTATAAATTTTTTAAGATTCATGCAATTATATAATTTTCTTTTTCCCTATTATGTACTGATTGAGTTTCGTACTTAAGATTTCTTTGTCTTCTAGGTTTCTTGATATTAGAGTGCTTTTGTCGCTTCATACTATATTGAGTTAAGTTAAAGAATTTAAAATATGTGTAATATAAAAACTATAAAAAATTTAAAAAATTATAAGCACTTGTCATCGAGATATATTAAAATGAAAATTGTAGACAACGTGAATAAGTAGCCAAAATTCCAGCTAGATATGGCTGAAAGTTGCCACATGTAAACCATTTTTTCTTCCTACTCTTGTAAGTTCTGGAAACCAATTTGTTTTGATTGTGTATGTTATTCTTGATGCGAAGTTTCCAGAACAAAATTCATTATACACCATTTTCCCTTGCTAATCATGGTGATCATGTTTATGTTTACCTAATGTTCGTGCTATGGTAAGCTTGTCCAACTTGTGTTTTTTAATGTTTATGTTTGTCAAGTAATGTATAGACACAAATAATATTTTTCATTTTGGAGTGGTCACTTTATGAAGTTCTAAATGTGGACTTGTATTTGTGTTTTGGTCTGTGTTTATGCTAGTGGATCTGATCTCACTGACTGCTTCGGATCGTTGTAGGGCTGTGTTTACATTATTGAGGCATACAAAATTTACTGGACGAGCTGTGTCAAAGGGATTCACACAGGACAGATGGTTCTACGTTTGGTTGAAGCTATTGGTGAGTTTCTGAGAATTTTGGTCAATAACATTCCCTACCCTTGGCAGAAACTATAATTTGTTTTGCCATTTCCCAATCATAAGGTTCACACGGTAGTTAGAGTTTTAGCTTCTCTAGTTTAGTAAATTGGGTTTTTACTGAAATCCATTACATTTTGTACTCAGGGCCCTGTTGCCTGTTATAATCTTTCTCCCAGTAGCAATTAATGATGACAATGCCCTTTCAAGTGCTTTTTCTCCATCAGCCATTTCATACTTTAACTTCTTTTGTATGATTGCTTTCCTGCTTCTTCCTCTCCGTGCTGTTTATGTTTAGTCTTCACTGGTACAAATCAACTCAACTCAACAAAGCATTGTCCCTACTATTTGGCAGCTAAATTATAAGAAACAAATCTACTAAATCCATGACGTGATTGGATAGGTTTGAGTTCCAAAAATCAGTTAGGCTTTCTCTAGCTTTAGAATTTTCCTGAAAGAAAATTTCATTCTAAGTTTCTTGAGACCAGGATTTGAGCATTCTCCTTGACAGAATTATAACTAGAGGGAATTGGGAATTGCCTGTTCAATGAGAATGACTCACCACTATGTTGGTGTATCTGGTTCTTCAACCAAAATTACCCACTTTACTCTTCATCCTCCTGGTTTTGATTTTCTGTTCTCTTTATTTCTTTCTCTCTCTTTTCTTTTGTCTTTTTTCGTTTTAAGAACATTGTGTGCCTTAAGAGACCTTGTTGACTTGCGATGTTTGATCTTGGATACGTATCTGGTCTATAAAGATGCCAACATTATGATTGAAATCTTAATTATCTAAAGTGTGATAGTTTAGAACACTTCAAAATATTTGATTTAAGAAGAACTATTTTAATTTAAAAGTCAACATTATGATCAAAAAAAAAAAATTAAAAGTCAACATTAGTAAAGGATCATTTATATTACTCTTCTTCAACAGCAATTGAACAACCATAATTACTGATTCTCTTCTTATCTTTTCTTACCTTTGTCCCCATGTAGCCCTCACATATTCAGACACACTTATTTTTGTATTTTTTTATATATGTATGCGTGTGTGTGCTATATATATTGTTTGTGGGAGAATCTTTTTGCCAGCCACTTAGACAGTGAGATGGGTTATGAACTTTTCACTTACTTTAGTATTGCAGCTTTCAATTGCTGATAACATCTCCTCTTAATGCAGATGTATATCTAGCTGGGACTGTCATGTTAATATTTGGCATGGGTTTATATGGATTATTTATCAGTAATGTGCCTCCAAATGTACCTCCCACAGTTGATCGTGCCCTTAAGGGGTCTTCCTTGTTTGGGATGTTCGCTTTGAAGGTATGTGGCTCTCTTTGAACTGGTTGCATTTCCTTTTGGGAGGATATCACCGTTTTATGTATCATAATTCCCAGTGACACCATCTTACATATCTCCTGTTTATTTACTTTCATATTCACATACTCCATTTGGCTTGACCTTACAAATATTTAATGTTTGAGTTGTTCATTTAATCTGTCTTTTGGGGCCAGACGGAACCTTTAATTATAGTCCGAAGTTCTAACGAAAAGGACATTTTATCAATAAAGAAATAAACATGCAAATATATTACGTATTGGTCGAACCACAATATAAACAAGTTACCCAAGGCCATGTTACTTGAGTTTGTGGGATGAAGGATTAGTGGTTGGACTTATAGAACTCATTGATTGGATCCAACCCTAAATAATTGGGATAAGGTTGTGTTTGGTTTTGTTTTGGAAGGGATTTTATTCCATCTGACTTCTACTGAATCCTTCTGATAGAGCATAGTGAATATTGATTCAGGCCGTTAGGGTGTCTCTTCCCGCCTTTCATATGAAAAAACAATGGGTAGACAAGGAAACGATCCTGAGGTGGTCCTAATAAATTTATGACTAGTTTTTTGTGCAGACTCCTAAACCTCCTCAGTTATTCTTCACTTAACCTTGTAGTTTCCAGGTAAAATCCTTAGGGGCAGCCGATCATTTATCCCGCTGCAGTCTAGTGTCTCACTTACTATTGTTGAGATGTAAAACTAGGTACGGATTCCCCCTTCACCATCCTCCATCCTCATTGTCCCCAGGTGTTTTCTTCTCTCTGAGAAAAAAATAAAGAATGAAAAAGGCCGTGGGAAAAAGAAGATACAAAGAGAGTGATACTGCAGATATTATTTATGTCCCATGGGGTTCGAGTTTAAAATCTTATTATTCATGTGAATTATTGGAGAATCATTTTTATTATACAGTATTAAACTTTAAGATCTTATTATTCCTCGCTGCAAGAGAAATCAACTCAATTTGGTAATCCAGTATTCTTGGGTCCCTAGGTGGTATCGGCTCAGTGCTGTTGACCTCTTTATAGACCACTAGCACCCCTAACTGGTGGGCCGAGAATAATGGGGGTTTTATGCAATATCTTTTGGGAAGAAAATCAAAGCAGAAAGTCTTATCCCAGTTCTTAAAGCATTCTACTTTCTTATAGAGCAAGCAAATCTGTGTGCATATATGAACCATCATTCAGACAAAGTTGTCCGTTGTCTTCTCTCTCTTCTCGTGTACTATACTGAACTGATTGATTGGTCCTTATTGGCTTTGCAGGAGAGGCCTAAATGGATGCAAATCAGTTCGCTCGATGAATTAAAGACGAAAGTGGGACATGTAATTGTTATGATCCTTCTAGTAAAGATGTTTGAAAGGAGCAAGATGGTCACGATAGCTACTGGTGTGGATCTTTTAAGCTATTCTGTATGTATTTTCTTATCTTCTGCTTCCTTATACATTCTTCATAATCTGCACAAGGCAGATTAGAGTTGGCCACAAATAGCTTCAGGTAATATGTATATTTTTTAAACTTGTATGGAAAAATAATGTAATACCAGTCCACAGCTTGGGATAAAGGTTAATGTCTGTCTTTGTAGCCACAGTTGCATGGCTCTTCACTAATGTTCTCTACTTAATTGATTGTAAATGGTCTCATTACAATGCTGTTACCGGATTTCCTCTTACCGAGCAAAACAATGATCTTAACGATACATAGAGCCAGAAAATCTGTAAATGTTGCGAATTTTATGGAGGATATCATTCTTTTATGTGCGAGTTTTTTTTTTTTTTTTTTTTTATGGTTCAAAAAAAGGTGGGGACAAAGGAGAGAATTTAGAGACCACCCTAATAAGCCCTCATTGGTGGGATAATGAATCCCCTGACTGCATCTGTTACTCTTCTGAGGAACGAAGTTAGGTTAGCATAGCGGTCAATCACTAGGTCCCAATATAGACTCTAAAACTTGAACCTTCAACATCAGAATGAGAAGTTTAACCGATTTCCTATTAAATTATCCCCCTCGGTGGTTTATGCATAAATGTTGACGATGCTACTTGATTTGTCATTGCATATCCTTCAAACTATGACACTTGTGTCATTTAAGTTCTTGTAATTTTTTTGTGTCGATTGAGCCCCCAAACTTTCTAATTGTATCTGCCTCCGTTAGATTTTCTAACAAAAAGCGGTGAAGTGTGTCACTCACTTGACACAAATTGTTGGAGCAAACCATACATATAACCCTTGTATCAATTAAGTTCCTGATTTATTTTTTTTGTCAATTGAGTCTCTAAACTCTTTAATTGTGACAATTAGACCTTTTGTCTTTTTATCATATAGTCACGTGAGTGACACACTCAAACAGAAGCAGATGAAAGACTCAATTGACACAATTAGGGAGTTCAGCAACTCAATTAACCCCCAAAAAAAATATACAAAAACTTAATTGATACAAACATCATAGTTTAATAACAATACATATAATTTACTCGCAAATTTACATCGGCTCCTGCAAGCGTTTAAAGCGTTCAGAGGTAAGGAACTATGTAGTTGGTGTCCCATGGCTGGCTTGATCCTTACTGACTATTTTGTAATTGGAAAATAATATGTTTATCAAATTTTTTTACTAAATTTTTCATCTCAAATGATATGACATAATCTCCGTTATTTAATATTAATGAAACTCACCCATCTGATGGTGAAAAACAATGCCACATCATTTCCGAAGAAGATATAATAAAAAATTTAGTAATCATAATATTATCTTTTGTGAATAAATTACGCCCATCAATCTTGACTGACGTCGTTTTGCTATTTAGCACACACTTGTTGGTTCCGAAAGAGGGGCACCATCGTCAGACAGTTCAACATAATTGTGGAACATTCGTTGTATACCATCTTTTGTTAAAAAGCCCGAGTATAGTTTGTACTAGTTGATACGTACAAAGCACCCTTTTTTTTTTTTTTTCAATGTATGAGTTGAATTATTGTGGTTAAAAAATTAAAATTTAAATGAGTTATTATGATTAAAAAATTAAAAATTAAAATTAAAATAAGTTATCATGATTAAAAAGTTAATAGTTAACATTTTATTGTGGTTAAAATATTAAAAGGTTAGATAGAAATATCAACTGTTTGATCGGAAAGATCTGAGTTGGTTGTGCTTTTCTAACTGAGGAACTTAATCATCTCAAGCACAAGGCTCTTTTATTAATACTAGCAATATACGACGTGCGTTGCACAAAAATAAATTAAAATAATATCATTTTTATAGAAAATGTAAATTATATGTGTAATTAAATTAAATAATAAATTAGATGTCAAATAATTAATTTGTATTTTAATTATTAATTTATTTTATAAGTCTTTTAGTACCTAATATATCATTTATTTAGGTATTTTTCGTGACCCTTTTAGGCATTTAAACAACTAATTATATTATATAATTATTAATTTTTATTTTGTTAAATAGATTGATTGTATCTCTTATAATATTATTATATTACTATATACCTAAAAATTTATATAACATATATTTGATCGTGAAATTCAATTTGATAATATGTATAATAATTTAACGTATATAGAACTTTGTTTCTTTATATAGATATAAAAAATTATATGTAACTGAACTATTTATAAATGAGTTCAAAATAATTTAAAAGTTCTCGTAAAAGAGTTCAGAACAAGTTAAAAATTAAATGAAAGTATATAAGTGGATGTAATTAACTTTATTATAATAATTAAGGATAAAAAAAGAAATCAAAATTTTTTCGCAGATACTGACATTTATAAATAGTATAGATATAGATAGATGACTAGTGACAAATTGCACATAAAGCAAGGAGTTTATAGCTTGGTCTCTTTACATAGGTTGAGGTGGACCGGTTGTTTAACTGTAGTATTAAATGGTAGATTACAGAATCATAATAGATTAAAAACTCTCTATTTCAACCTTATACTACATTTAGTTGTAAAAACACTCCATATTATATAATCTTATTTCAAATTCGTATCCAAATATTACACTATAATATCACCTGGAGATGTGTTATTGTAATCCAGTTCAAACGTATTAAATTATATATTTATTATTTTACCCACCAAATAAACAAAAATAATTAACAAGTAAACAAGATTTATGATTTTTTGATTGATATGTAATTAATACTCTATTATCCCACTCTTAAAGTCTTAATCCAATATCTTACCAAATATTGAATTACAATTACAATACATAGCATTTTTATTTCATATTTAATTTAATCTTATATTTTATTTGTTTATATTGAATTAACATGCATTACTTACTACAATTCCTTCTTTACAATATGAGTAACCAAACCACTCGAATGAGCATGTGTTTGATCCTTTGGAACTCTTAATGATGCCTACTACTCAAAACGGTACCACTTGAACTATGCATTAGATTCAAGTGGCGTTGCTTGGGCCAGCCGCTGATTGACACAAACGGAGCAAGAAAAGAAAAGGGATCCAAATTTCAAAAACTTAATTGCGTTTGCCGGGAGTCGAACCCGGGTCTATTGCTTGGAAGGCAATTATCCTAACCGTTGGACTACAAACGCCCTTGTGGTCCAGGGCTAAAAAAATAAAATATTTAGTTTTAGTAAATGGATGAACAATACAAAAATATATAGTTACTAGTATATTGGGTAGATTACATTATCTATCTATCTATCTATGTCCTATTATTAGTAATTGAAGAAGACTACTAGAGTTAATTATATCCTACACGGTACAAATTATCGGGTTTGCTAGAGACCTGGTGTCAGATACATGTACAAGAGGCAAAATAATACCTGTGGTCCGGTAGACCTGTTGAAAATGAAAACAAAAATTATTAATTTTGGCCCCTAAACTTCACATCAGATTTCAACTAAACTCTAAAGTTTTATCCTGTCTGAATTAAATTCTCCAACTATTTAAAATTTCCAATGTACCCCTTCTATCCAATTGCGCCATAAATTATAATAGATCAATTATACAAATGTTTTGTACAGCTATTCATGGACATTACTGTAATATGCAACCAAATACTATAATAATAATTAATGCATTTATAGGAAAGAAAGACACGCCAAAAAGAGGTGAAGAGAAACTCTAAGTGGGGGGCAACAAAACCTGGAGGGGGATATAAGAAGTCTTTTACGACTTTCTTGTTAAGAGAATCTAGGAAGAATCAAGAGTGACCAATTAAGGTAGCCTACTTGATTGATTTAATCATATTTGACAACAAACCAAATCACAAAGTATATTCTTGGGCATTGGTCATTTGATAAAAATAATGGGCATTTTTTGAGAAATTCATGGATTATTGAGATATATGTGAATGAAGGCTTGCGTACCAATGTGTAAGTAATAATACCTTGAGAAATTGCCAATACTCAACCTTTTTAGTGGGGGTCAAGTATTGCCCTAACTTTGGTGACCCGGTAAAGACCATATAACAATAAAAATGTAAAATTATGTTGTTTAAATTTGACTTTTCAAATAACACGGTTAAATTTTAACCATTCAATATTTTTCTGTCCCGCTTATTTGTTGATGATCCTAGTTCATTTGAGAAGAAAAAATTGGGCAAAAGACATGAGAAGCATAGCATGGTTGTAATACAAATCCCCCATCTCTCTCCCTCTCTTTCTATCCACCTCATTTTCATCCTCTCTCTCATGCATGACCTTTTCCAATCTCATATGTTGAAACTGTTAATGCATCATCATAGGACCAACCAAGAAACAAACTTAGTAAAAGGATAGTGGGAGTTCAAAAATATGATTTGGTTGGTCTGAGGATAGAGAAACTAGTGGGAGTGAGGGGGAATGGTTTGAAGTTGCACATGTAGTGCTAAGGGTCATAAAAATGTAACTAGGTTTTTTCTAGATCTAGATCCTCTCTAAAAGATTTCATTCAATGGTAGATCATTTATCATTAAAACACATGGGACACATCATTTACTAGTAGGTTCTTCGCCCATACACGGTGGATGATCTACTATTGAGTGAAATTAAGTGAAAGTATAATGAAGAAGATCTCAATCCGTTTTCTCTTAGTTTGAGTGGGAAAAGCTTAGGTTGGCCTAAGATTGTGGGAGATGAAATCTTTATGATAAACTCCTTTAAAATTCTTCTAAAATGGAAGTATTGAGATATATCTGCACATATCCAATTTGTTTATAATGTTGTTTACACCTAAAAATAGTAAGATCAAAATGTGACACAGAGAAGGGATCCACTATTTAAAAGTTTCAATGTACCCCTTCGATCCAATCCTGCCAGAAATTATAGTATACCAATTATACAAATGTAATGTACAACCATTTATGGACATTAATGTAATATGCAACCATATACTATAATAATAACTAATGCATTTATAAGAAAGAAAGACATGCCAAAAAGATGTGAAAGCGAAACACTAAGAGAGGTGTCTATAACAACTTTCTTGTTAAAAGAATCTTTGAATAATCCTATTTGACAACAACCAAATCACAAAATATATTCTCGAGCATTGGTCGTTTGGTAAAAACAATCACAATTTTTTTAGAAATTCATGGATTATTTAGATTTATGTGAATGAAGGATTTGTGTACTAATGTCTAAATAATATCTTGAGACACTACCAAGACACAACCTTTTATGTAGAGGTCAAGTATTGTCCCGACTATGGAAGGACAAGCGGCAAAAATTATTAGTTGACATAACAGTGGGGTCTAACAACGTCCAGCAGGATAGGTGTGGATCATAAGGCCGCAACAGGCAACACAGTGACATGATAGCAACCAGGGTCGCGACAGGCATCCAGTGCCACAACAACACGCCAATTCTACAATAGGCTCCCTATGCCATAAGAGGCGTTTGGTACCATAGGAAGAATCAAGTACTATACAAAAGCGGAACATATCCCATCACGTTGAGAGTGGAAAAATGGACATTTGACCAAGGACAGACAAAAGTGGCACTGTAGAAGTTTAGGGGCAACCTTGACATGACTCGTCCCCCCCACTATAGAAAACAAGGCACAAGGCTGGGATTGCATAGCTGACGGAATTGATATCCTTAACTTACTAAACATCATTATTCAATTGGCTTAGTGGACTGGGATAAGGGGTCCCCACCTAGGAAGAGGGCAGTATGTCCCTCCTTGATGAAGAATTGAGCAACGAAAAAGGACGAACATGATTGCCAACCTCGGCTTGGGGTAGGGTCTCAAAGATTTAGTCTTCTTAAGCAAACCTTCCAATGTATGATTCATTGCCATCTGGGACGTGTTTGATTGGGATTTGAAAGGACTCCTAAGATAACCGGGATAATAAGACATGTGGATTGGTGACTAAAGGACCTAAACTATGTGTGTTTTCTCTATCGGGACAACTTGACAAAGATCTCGATAAGGGGTTTAGAGAGGAAAGAGAGGACCCTGAATAGGAGCGCGCTAGGGATATTGCGCATGTGGCCATTTTGAGGTCATGGTTTTGCGGTGACCAATTGTGATCATTAACCGTGAGAACTCCCTTTCGGCTCGGCTAGGGACCACGTCTAGGTTGTATTTGCAGAAACATCACATTTGCACAATTAATATTGGGAAACGTGGTTCGCGATTAGGGCCACTAGTATAGTCGTGGTTGACACAATTATAGGATAGCGCGAGTGTCATAAAGGTCGCGGGGAGCAGCCTTTTAGGCAGGCTGACTTGTTTGGGCACTGTGCTGTAAATAGCTACATTACGAAGCAAATGATGGATGAATAATGCATGGAATTAACCTCGACAAGGCTTTCAATTACCAAGATATTACAAGATTATGGAATAAGATCTTGAAAATCATCAATAGGGCGAAGGTCTTCTTGAAGGATTGTTATTAGACGACATAAATGATGACGGTCAAAGTGGTTGCAACAAGTATATTGGTATATTGTTTGCCTAGCCCCTTGAATTATGAGTTCAAAGTTATTTATTTTCTTTGTAATCTGTTTACTTAGTCTTTGTGAGATGTTTTATATTTTTTTAGACTAGGTTGAGAGTTACCATGTATGGCCTTGGAGCGTGCGTCAAGCCTCACTGGTTGATTACATTTATTTGTACTCTTTATTCTCTCAACATTTTAATTAGCAAAAATAATTAAAAAAAAATATTGCCCTAACTACCCCGATAAAGACCATATAATCTCTACTGTAATTGTCCTTTGTAATATATGAGCTTTGTAAGACGTTGCTTCTTTTCCTTCTCTTCCTTTTCACTCTCAATTTAAGCTGCAAAACTATGCTATTCAAAATTTTCTTTTCAAAGGATACAGTTAAATCTTAACCATTCAATATTATTCTACCTTGCTTATGTGTTGGTGTTGTTAATGACACAAATCTCCCTTCTCTGTCCACCTCAGTCTCACCCTTTCTGCCATGTATAATCTTTTTCTATCTCAAAATTGTTTAATGCATCATCACAGACCAACCTAGAAAAAAACTCAGTAAGAGGATAGTAGGAGTTCAAAAATATGACTTAGTTGTTTTTGAGGATAGAGAAATTGGTGAGAGAGAGGGGGAATGTTTGAGGATGCACATGTGGTGCTAAGGTCCATAGAAGAGTAAGTAGGTTTTCTCTTGGATTGACTGGGAAAAGCTAAGTTTGGTCCAAGAATGTGGGAGATGAAAACTTCTTTTTTATTGTGTTTGGATATATTTTTATTTGTAGGTCTG
>CAUOFW020002258.1:27967-71435 GCA_963454935.2 Ilex paraguariensis
GGGGGGTGGGGGGGGGGGGGGGGGGGGTTTGGAGGAGGGAAGAGGTATATGGAAGAGAAATTCCAAATGCAATGGTTCACAATTTTTTGGAGAAGTTTTTTACTTGGATTTTTAGTTTGAGGTTTATTTGAATTTGACCAAAGATAAAATTATCATTACAATATTTCATCAACTCCACTAGGTGTTTAAGGTCACCATAAACTTTTGATATCGACCGAATTTCTCATCTCAAGTTTTTGAATTTACACTGGAGTTCGATAGTTAACTATTATACTAGTCTAGTTAAGTTCGTTTTCGATAGGAATAACGAGTGCGGTCAAGATTCTCATGATCCCATCAGTGAAAGCTTATTGGGTAGTCTTTGGGCGCCCTCATTTGCTCCTACACTTTTTTTTAATAATAATAAAAAAGGTTACCATTAAATTTTGAAAAACNTTTTTTATGGACTTAACTTTCAAGGACCTTCCATGAGGATGAGGCCTAAAGTAAAGACTTTGTTGACCTTGCTATTGAATCGGCTGGGGTGATAAACTCCTTTACTATTCTTGTTATTAAAGTGGAAGTATTGAGATATATGTTTGTATGTCCAATTTATTTTAATTAATTTTGAGTTGTATAAGAACTGCTATATTCTATTTGGCATTGTCCTATGCTATATTTCTCTACCATTTATATTTTCTCTAGCAAGTTCTAGTAATAATCTTTTGGGAACATTGCNCGATGAATACTAGAATTCATTCTCCGTCTAATAAGAATGACTAATTATGTCAATAAATTAGCAGATTTTAACAAATGCAAGAACTATCCATCAGATAATTATATCAATACATTAGATATAAATATTAGGAAAAGTTTTAGTTAGACTCCTTCAAATTTACTATATTTTAAAGGACACATTTCTATTTTAAAAAATATCAGTGATATCCCTTATAATTTATAATTAAATTTCATTGACATTCTCTGTCATTAAACCACGATTTATAACAAAAAAAATCATCTAAATACTAAAAATGTCTCTATATAAACCCCAAATAATCTTTATACATATAATTCGATTAAAATTAGAATCAATTAAAATTAATTTTTCTACACATTAAAATTCTAACCGATTAAAATTTATTTTTTATATATTAAAATTTGAGCCTATTAATTTTTTTTATGTATTAAAATTCGAGTTGATTTGAGTTCAACTTGAACTGTTAGTGTTGATTTAAATTTCGTTTCAAGTCGATTAAAATTTATGTTAATTAAAATTTGACTTGATTATAAGTTATATTTTTTATGTATCATTATTTTGGTCGATTAAAATTCAATGTGAACTGATTAAAATTTGATTTGAGTCGATTAAAAATTTGTTTGAATAAAATTTTAATACTTAAAAAAATATAATTTTTAATTGATTTAAATTTTAATAAAAAATAAATTTTAATTAGTTTGAATCAAATTTTAATTGATTTTGAATTTTAATACGTAAAAAATTTAAAAAATAGAGGAGATTCATTGAAGATATGCCTATCTATATGGAGTATGGATAGAGTTTTTTTCTCAAATATATGATGAATAATTTAGTAAAATTGTATTATAATTAACACTTTTAATTTGATGGAGTGTCGGTGTCGGTTCAAAAAATAAAGAGATTCAAAAAATAAAGAGAATGTACTTGATGAACGTGACTCAAATTTTTCCTAAATATTATTACCAGTAAATTGCACCCCATAATTTTTTCTTGAGAAGGTGGGACCCAGTGTTTGCCAGCATGTCGGTTCGGTTTGGCGCCAATTTTCACTTGTTCACTGTCAGTGTCTTTGTATTTGTCGCTCGTCACGTCATCGTCGCCATCTTCTTTCTGCTCAAAACCCTAGTTATTCTTCTGGCGATCACAATCCTCTTCTCCAATGGACGAACCTCGGCCCAAACGGCCCAAAATCTCCAGGTCTGTACCAATCTTTATCTATCTCCGTCTAATTCATCTTTTCACGCTATTAATCCTACGATTTCCCCATTTTCGTACTGTTCAATTCTAGGGTTTACAACAACTTGTTCAGTAATTTAACTGCCCTTTTTTTTTATTCTTTAGGAATAAACAACAAACTTTGTTTTTGGTTGGTTAGTTTTTTTGCTACCCTCTGTTTGTTAACCGAGAAAAATTGAGGACAATGAGAGAATAAAATTTTCAATCTTTATATCTTTTTTTTCCCTTTCATCTTGATCATTGGGTGAACACCTGTTTTATTGGAGCTTTGGTCTTTCAGCCTTCAGTTTCAATTAACTCTCTCCGTCTAGTTCATCTTTTACGTTATTCCTCCTACAATTTCCCCATCTTCATAGTGTTCAATTCTAGGGTTCACAATAGCTTGTTCAGTGTTTTGGCTGTCCTTTTTTATTCTTTAGGAATAAAACCATGGGTTAATTTTTTGTTACCCTGCTTGTTAACCGAGAAAATTGAAGGACAGCGAGAGAATAAAATCTTGAATCTTTATGGGTTTGTGGTGACTTTGTTTCATCTTGATAATTGGGTGAACATCTGTTCTATTGGAACATTGGCGTTTCAGTCCTGTTTCTTCTTTCTTTTTATATTTTTGGATACTTCCTCTTAGAAGGACATTCAAGTTTTGATCTTCTCATTAGACGAGGTTTCCTTGTTGGGCAAGATCCTTTTTCATGGGTCTAAAAGAAAAATTAAAAGATTGGAAGGTTTTTTTTTTTGNATTTTGGATACTTCCTCTTAGAAGGACATTCAAGTTTTGATCTTCACATTAGACGAGGTTTCCTTGTTGGGCAAGATCCTTTTTCATGGGTCTAAAAGAAAAATTAAAGATTGGAAGGTTTTTTTTTTTTGGGAGAGAAAAAGATTCTAAGTTTGATTGGGCATCTTTCTACAAATTTTCAATGACTTTATATTTTAATGCTTTCTTTCTTTTTTCTTATCGTTCTGTAGAGGGGAAGATGATTATTTGCCGGGAAATATAACTGAGATTGAGCTTCATAACTTTATGACATTTGATAACTTGACATGTAGACCGGGCCCGCGATTAAACCTTGTGATTGGACCGAATGGGTCCGGTAAGAGTTCTCTTGTGTGTGCCATTGCCCTTGGTCTTGGGGGTGACCCTCAGGTTAGTGAAGACCAGCATCATTGTTGATGCATGTAGTTTTATTTTGGTTTGATTGTTCAAACAAATACTCTGCAGCTGCTTGGGAGGGCTTCAAGTATTGGAGCATATGTGAAGCGCGGAGAGGAATCTGGGCATATTAAGATTTCTTTAAGAGGGGAAACTGAGGAGAAAATTACCATTACACGAAAGATAGATACATGTAACAAGTCGGAGTGGCTATTAAATGGTAAGATTGGTATTCCATGCTTGGTGGCTGTCCATTGTGTGATCTAAAGTTTCTCATGGATTATGGTCTTTTTGATCACCAATAAATATTCCAAGTGGTTGGTTGATGATTATTTGGGACTTGACATACTGCCTCCCTTCATTTCTTTTTTATGCTTGATAAATGGTTTTATTCAGATAGCATCTTTTCACATGGCATGGATTAGTCCATAAGGACTACTAGATCTGTTTTCTTAGGTGGGTATCAGTTCATTGG
Organism: Ilex paraguariensis; assembly: GCA_963454935.2. NCBI lineage: Eukaryota > Viridiplantae > Streptophyta > Magnoliopsida > Aquifoliales > Aquifoliaceae > Ilex > Ilex paraguariensis. Next base: position 31,565 of record CAUOFW020002258.1, read on the forward strand.
TGGTCGTCTCAAAAACTTCTGGCTTCTGAAGCACATATCTATATGGATATGATTGATTTGATTTTGCACTTTCTTCTCTTTCTAGGCAAATCCCATTACGACATTTTCACAATTTGGGGTAGCTTTCTATCTATCTGCTTATGTGTCTGTATACATCTAACTATGCCACTATATCCTGCATCATAACTCTAGTCTTGAATGCTTGTGCACCTGTATAATGTTAGTGGGATATGTTGAAACAATTCGTATGTCTGATAAGTGTACTGCTGCTAATTATTGTGTGGGGTACTTTGGTTTTAGGCAACGCTGTGCCAAAGAAAGATGTAATTGAAATGATTCAAAGATTCAACATCCAAGTCAACAATCTGACTCAAGTAAGTTCATGGATGTTTTTCTCGAAAATTGAAATGTTGACAGTTAGCTTGCTATGTGTAGATTGTGTATCGATAGTGCAATATTAGAACTCTTTTAATTACCATAAACAAATGCTCAGTTACATGGACAACTTGCAGTTACTAAAATTACATGGAGATGCTTTATTGGAGTTTCTAAGTTAAATTCAGTAATAAAATTACTACATCCGGTATTCTGATATTAAAAGATGAAATTGGGACAGTTGACCTCCTTGTCCATTTTTCCCTTGATTGACCCGACGAAAGGAATTTATAAACCAACAAAAATATGGGCGAATGTGGCATAAAAATTTATATTTTGCTGATGTCATCATGAAAACTCAAGGGCATTTATTTTGTCTTCTCAAATCTTAGGGGATGCCAATTTAATTTACTCATTGGTTTATGCTTGGTGAATTAACCGTTTATTAAGTCAAACCAATTGTGTAGGTTCCGTGTGATAACCAATGACTAATTGGCAGGTGTCCAATCAAATATCGTGTCGAAAAAGATGGTCAAGTAATTTGTTTCTCCAATGAGAGAAGTATAACACCAAAAACTTGTTCAATTGTTACAGAAAAAAACTCACATCCTTCCTTCATCCAAGTGATGAGGAAAGAGCAATCTGCGTCAACAGTTAAATTCCTTAATTTCACACAACAAGCTTTGCTGAGCTCTTCAGGGAAAACCAAATCAATTGGATCTGTTTTTGTATGTTTGGAACACAAGGGAATAGTGTTTCCAACTCCCAAAATGGAAAGCCACAGTGACAATCATCAAAGTTTTTTCTGCATCTCGTGTGATGGAGGACTCCAATACAATAGAGCTGGGAACTATGCATTTGGAGGAATACAGTATAAAGGAATATCACAAAAATTATAATTCAAATAAAATCTCATTACCTTTTTAGTATGATCTACCGGAAATTTTAAGAAAACCATTTATCAAACCATTTGTTTCGTAAAGCTCTTCAGAAATCCTCCCCATACCATCCTGATTATGTCAAACATGGTGCAACCTGGAACTGGTTTTAGCCGCAAATTACTCAACCAGCTTGTACTCTGGTAATATAATTGTCAGGAATTCCAGCACTTGTCTACCCCCGAATCACCTGGATTAAGTCAAACCTGGTACTAGTTAGAAGTGGTTTTGATAACAAATGGTACAACGAGCTTGTACTCTGGTGGTTAGTGTAGTTTGATGTCGAGTGACTGATCTGGGACCTTGACTTCATGGATATTGGTGCAGTTTTTTGTGGTAAAAGGCAAAAGAAGTGAACAAATGTAAATCCTTTTACATTCTTCAGGGGCAGAAGTCAGTTGCATCTTGTTGGAGAATAAAGGTCTTAAAGACAGTTTTTATAGAAATCATGTTTTGTCAACCTAAACATTTATTTGAATGAGCCTTTCTTTCTCACTATGAAGTTCAATATCATCTCCATCTGATGTTAATAACTCTACCTTATCTGAAAGATGCTCTAAATTATACTTTTGAGCTTGGTAAAATTGAGACACTGCTTTCATTGATCCAATGCTGTTCTATATAAGTCAGTTATTTGGCATGAAAGCGAAGCATATTAAGAATACTAACCCCAACTGCAACTTTTACAAATCACAGTTTTTTATGAAAGGTATGGAAGGGGTGGAAGACTTCTTATTCTTACATATGGATTCTGTGCCATAGCTTTCATCTTCAATGATCCTCTGCCATATATTTTACCATAAAGTTCATACTCATTACATACAGTTCCTTCATTTTTTAATAATGTTCGAGTACATATGTATTCTTGTAAACCAGGTATCTTATTCTTTGTTCTCAAGCATTACCANCAAGTTCATACTCATTACATACAGTTCCTTCATTTTTTAATAATGTTCAAGTACATATGTATTCTTGTAAACCAGGTATCTTATTCTTTGTTCTCAAGCATTACCAGTCCCTTCTCTTTCCTTCTCGTGATTGTATTTTTGCATCACATTATTAATGGTACTATTTATGGAACTTCAAATGAACTAATTTCTGGCGATTTGTGGTTTTTGTTCACATGAGAATCTTCGTCTTAATATTCTTTCCCTTTTTTTTTTTTTAATTTTTTTCCTGGAGAGGACCTTAGTTTTTACCACAAGACAGGGTCTGTGAATTTGCTAAGTTAACTCCAGTGCAACTTTTGGAAGAGACTGAAAAGGCCACAGGTGATCCTCAGTTGTCCATCCAGCATTGCACTCTTGTTGATAAAAGTAGGAAACTGAAGGATCTTGAACGAGTGAGTTTATACATTCACCCTTAACCTGGACATGGTTTTCATAATTGCTGTAAAACATTTTACTGATTTGTAACTAGTTTGGTATTAGGTTGTCGAGACAAACAGAAAATCTTTGGATCAGCTGAAGGCATTAAATGCTGAGCAAGAAAGAGATGTTGAGCGGGTTCGTCAAAGAGAAGAACTCCTGGAAAAGGTAATTCTTTATGTTTTTACTATCATTAGTTTCTGAATCAACAATTTGGCTGAGATTTCATATCATTTGTAGGCTGAGTTCATGAAGAAGAAATTACCTTGGTTGACATATGATATGAAGAAGGCCGAATATGTGGAAGCTAAAGAGCAAGCAAATGATGCAAAGAAGAAGCTGGATGAAGCTGCCAAGTCTTTGAATAAACTTATGGAACCTATTGAGTATGTCGACTTGCTTGAACTAAATGAATCATGTTATTTAATATTTCATGTACGGGTGGTTAAAATTCGGCTTAGTAACCTTAAGGTTGTGGGTTAGAATATGAGGGTAATCACTTTATGCAAATAATGTCAAAGGTTAGGTCTGTATTCAATCTACCCCTCCTAGATTAAACTGGATGTTATTATTGTTGTTGTTATTATTAGGGTTGGTTTTCTTACCCCCTTGTGGTTGAACTGGTAATACCTCACCCCTCATGCTTAAAAAATTCACATAAGCATCATGTGGTTTTTGATTAAAAAGAACATTCGACAGTGTTAACCGCAATGACAAAAGGATATTTTTACCCTTGCCATCCTCCACTTTGACTTCTTATTCTCTTTCTGTTGCCTCTTCCATCTCTCTACTCTGTTCTAAAATCAGTCAACTCCAAAATCATGTCACCACGAACACCTAACATACCACACAACCACAAAATCATGTTCTAAAACCGGTCATTGGCAGAAACACACATTGCCACCACCACTGCACACGTCCACAGCTACCATAGATCCATACACATTTCAAATCAGATAGAAAACACGAGGTTCAGATTCGAGGCCAGATTAGAAGACAACAGAAGACCACACAAACCACGGTATCACCACTATTAAGTTTGGAAGATTAACATAATATTAGAGACAATATTTAGGGAGAAACAGAGAGAGGTAAAACTTAATCTAGCTCTCATACATCACTTGTATTTATAGTTAACTCACAATAATAAAAATTATACATAAACTCTCTTACTATTAATAATTTACACATACTACCCTATTATTCTTAACAACCACCAATCAATACCTGGGTACACAACCCATTCAGATGAAAACCATATTGATTCATATGTTAAAAAGCTACAAAAAACCTGTGAAGAACCACCATACCCACCGTCGAACCACCACATCAAATCGTCTTTCTCTTTCTGTTCCTCTTCCTCTTCATTTGCCCATCACAAGTCAAGACCATGAACGTTGTTGCTTAGTCCCCAAAATTTGGAGCACTTAAAATCAGGATCGATGATTTTCTTAATCGACTTTAGAAATTAGGAAATTGAAAATCGATAGATTTCGAATAAGAGAGAGGGGTTGTGCCAGAATCAAGCTAAACCAGTCCAAGAAAAACAAAAGAAGAGAAATGCGTTGGAGAGCAGAACCAGTCCAACAAAGAACAAAAGAGGAAGAGAGAGAGGTCGAAGATGGGTATTGGTTGTAGGGATGGGGGAGCTGGTTCTAGGGATGGGATTATGGTGTGGGGAAGTGGGTGTTGTGGGTTGTAGGGTGGGAGAGGGGGATACGGGGATGGCTCTGTTTGATGATTTGATTTTTGCATTAATAAGAGTTCAGAGAAATTGGGAGAAGTAGATGAATATCTTAGGGGAATTTTGTGCTTTTATATTTAAATTTGACTTCAACTATTTTTTTTTTTTGCATTCCTACTCATAAAATTGGTGCACGTAGCACAATTTCCATTAATTTGGACGGGAATGCTAACCGTAGCACTTTTAGTTCAAAAGTTATGTGGTTGTTTTTAATCATAGGCGGGTGAATTGCTATACTGCCAAACCACAAGGGGGTAAAATGTAGTTAACCCTTATTTTTCTTGTTTTTACTATTATACATGAATTTAAACACACTTATGAAGATACTCGGCCACTGGGCCCTGTTAGAGTTGTCTAATTTTACCCTATCTGTTAACTTGTGTGAAGTGTATAATTAATTTAATAAGGTTGTGGAATATTATTCATTTGGTTGGATGATTTGTCCACTTTTGATTGGTTTTTGTACCACTGTTATTATTCCAATTATTAATAAAATTGGTGTTCTATATCGAAAAAAAGGTTGTGGAATATTATTATATTTAGGCTGAAAATGATCAAGAGGGTACACATTCCTTTCTTAATTTCCAAACTTTTTGAAGGGTTGTTCGGTACCCAGGTTGTGATTGTTAATTTTCCATTAGAGCGTTCTATTTTTTTTATTTCATGGAATTTTCCTTTGTCATTTGGTCAATGCGATATTTGACATTTAACAAAATAAATGGCTGTAGGAAACAGAAGCAAGAAAAAGCAATAGAGGATGCCCAATGTAAAAGTGTAAGAGGTCTCTTAGATAGCAATGGCAAGAAACGTATGCAACTTATGGAGAATGAAAATCGTTTGGTATGCTGTTCTCAGTGATTTTACTTGCTGGATTCTGTTGCATGTATTTGATAGCTTCCAAATTTTTTTTTATGTCTTTATAGGAAGTCCAACTGCGTGGAAAATATCATGAAATGGAAGAGTTGAGGCGGCAAGAAGAATCACGTCAAGAAAGGATCGCTAGAGCTAAGGACAATGTTGTTGCGGCTGAACTGGAATTTGAAAACCTGCCTCCTTATGAACCTCCCAGGGAGGAAATTGTAGGTTATACTTTGTTTTGTGTATTTTGAGTTACTTTTGGAAATGCCATGGGTTGCGGGTGAACTTGCTAATAGATATTCAAACCTGAGGTCACCTTATTATTTGTAGTCTTAAATTGTGGGATAGGTGAAAATTTATAAACTATTTGAGTAGCCATTACCAAAAGCAAGGAGTTCCAGATTTAACTTACTTTATTATTTTTTTTCAAATTAATAGTGCTAAATTGGCATATTTCTACCAACGACTACACTGTTAGTGAAGGGATATATGATAAACATTAGGATACAGATATTTTGATGGATATATTAACATCACAAGCTTCAGTTTAAATTTACATTCTGTATGCAATACAATTATTGTTTGACATGTGAGTTATGGGTATATCGCATGCATTGCATGAGCGTTCCCTATGTTGCAATATATCCCCCTGCAATTTGATATTTCGGAAATTTGTTTGATTTGTGGGCAATGTATCCTTGTGCGATATTTATTGTGCAAAATACTGCAGTAGTTAACAGAAGGGAAAACCATATGTATAGGACTTCTTTTTTGGATCAGCTATCTTTTGTTTTAATGGGTTTTAACTGGAATTTTCAGTGACAGTTGCTTTCTTGGGTTGTGGGTCTCATTTGTCCTATTCTTGTTAAGGATGAATTAAGTTGTTTTAGGAACTTTATAGCTGGAAATTAGTTTCAGAAGTTGTCCCCTTCATTCTATGCTGACCCCAGCCCGGGCTGGCTTTTTGGGAAGCCTGTTCTCACCACACTCACTCCCCGGCTGGCTTTTTGGGAAGCTTATTCTCACCACACTCACGCCCCAGGTGGCCTCAGCGGTAGTGGGAATTCTTCTGTTCCCTGGTCAAAGGCTTGGTTGGATGTGGGATCTACTCCACAAGGAGTGGTGTGGATGTAGATGATATCATAACGACCTCTCTTTTCGTAATACTAGGGATGCAGATGCTTAACTCCACTTCGCCAACTGGCATTACTTGTGCTTTCGTGTCTCTCAGTGTGGTCAGCATTGGGTGTTCCTGAGCAGCAAGGCTTACACCCATTCGCATTAGTTTTATATATTAAGTTTTTTTGTGGTTAGAGTTTCTTAATTCTTGGAGTCCTACTTTGACTTGTTTGGGTGTCTTTCTGGAGATGCTGTCTAGCCCATTAGTGCCTTGGAGAATTTCTATCTTGATGTAATTTGAGTCCTACTTTGATTCAATACTTAGTGGGCCAAGTTTAGAAGGTTTATGAGTCATTGGGGAATTCTGGTATCTATAAATGGGGTCTTTGCTATAAAATGGGCTTGGACTTAATGAATTGGTATTTCTTTGTTATGAACGCGTATGGAGCTCTTCTATTCATTTGCCTGTGGATTTCGAAGAAATCCTCATGGAGTGGGGTATTTTTCTCTGCTTTCTTCTTAATTTTTTGACTATTTTTCTATCACAGGGTTGTTTCTTTTTACACTCTGAACCAAAAACTTCATTGGTTACCATGGCCTGGCAACTAGTATTCATTGCCTTTGGATGTCTCATTAACATAATGACACGCGGTTTGGGAAAATTTGATTCTTAGACATTGCTTACTGACCTTTTTCACTGTTAATTCGTTTACTCTGATTAAGAAATCAATGCTATTTCCAGGAAAACTTAGGTGCTCAGATTCTGGAGCTGGAAGAGACTGCAAGGGAAAAAAGATCACAGAAGTCAGAAAAGGAAAAACTGCTAACTCAAAACAAAGTAATACTAAGACAATGCGTGGACAGGTAAAGATGATACTAAAACTGATGATTCTTTTCATATGTCTTCTTAACAGTAAGTTAATACTTCTCACCAAACCCTTGTGTAAGCCGTTTGCAGGTTGAAAGATATGGAGAGTACGAATAATAAACGCTTACAAGCATTACGTAATTCTGGAGCTGAAAAGATATTTGAGGCATATTACTGGGTGCAAGAACATCGCCACGAGTTTAATAAGGAGGTGTACGGTCCTGTCTTGATTGAGGTGCCCATAGTATATGGATGTTTTCATTGATTAAATTAATTTGTGCCATTTATCATTGAGTAAATTGTTGGACTGGAAACTCAGGTTAATGTCTCAAATCGGATTCACGCAGACTACTTGGAAGGTCATGTTCCTTATTACATATGGAAGGTATTATCATTTGTTGATGCTTTATTTAGCCTCTGTTCTTGTAAGTTTGTTTGCTGGAGTGGAAGAAACTTAGAATTTTTTATGGGTTATTGCTCGATGCAATGGTTAGAGACAGGGTTTCATGCGGGAGGATGCAAGGTTCGAGTTATCTGGATTGAACTTTGAACAATACATGAAATTTAGGTTTTTACGGTGATTAAATATCATATTTTGCTTATATAATTGAGATTATTGTAAGAACAATTGTTTGTCAAAAAGAGATTAATTTTACTTTTACTAGTAATAGCCACTCAAAATTAAGTGGTGTGATTATTTTTTTTGATAAGAAACAAGATGTTCATTGATTGGTGGCAAAGGGTACAAAGAGTACGAAGTAGTGGACAAGTAATCGATCTATACAAGAGAATAAAATCAAGTACATTGAAAAGGTTGTGTTAGAGTTCTTAGTTTTTGTATTAGTCATGTTTAAATTAGTATAGGGTAATATTGTAATTCTCTTCTTCTCTTCCTCTTTAGCATTCTCTCTACTAAACCCTAACATAAAGTATACAATTTAACTTGGTATCAGAGCACTAATTCGACAACTAAAATATTTATAGAGGACATCGTAGAAGACTTAATGTTATTTTCTTGTTCTTGACATTGCTAACAGTGATGACTTCATGCTGACATCATCTTTGTACGTACACCAAAACTCATCCCAAGGCTCGATTTTCCATGGTGATAATTGTGGTAATTTTTGTTTATTTTTTAGAAGCCATCGGAATAGGGTTTGCTATTTTTGAATGATTTCCGAAAAATTGGGTTGAATTTGTCAATCTGATTTCGGCCAGCTTTGGGTTTTCTTTTGGTTCGATCTGCACCAGATAGGTGCAAATCTACCTTGGGTATGTTGCTGGAGGTTGCCCAGTGGATTTTGATTGTTTTTTGGTGGTTCTTGTGGTCTCGGCACTGTAAGAGGCTGTTCAGGCTTGGGTTTCTGCAGCGATTTTGGTTTTTGGCTCGATTAGGTGTGCTAGTTGATCTGTGAGTTGCATAGCTTGTTTTTTGGGTTGATTTGGAGGTGCTTCAGTAGCAAAACAGTGCCGATAACACTGTTTTTCCACTTGAATAGTGCTCCCCTGTTGCTGATTATTGTTATTTTGTTTTTTTTGGCCTTGGTGGGCTGTTTGGATTTAGATTTATTGATGTGTCACTGAAGTTGTTGAAGCCCATTGATCTGATTTGTGCTGACTAGTTAATGCTATCTCATTGGTGGCTCTTGTTTCTTGACACTGTGCTGCATGGATCTTTTGATGATTTGCTGGGATGTTGTTTTCCTTGGTATACCGGGTCACTGATTTATTATTTTTTTTTCTAGTTTCTCCCCTTGTTGCTTGCTGGTTTTCGTTGTGTGTGTCCTGTTTCTTGTGGTTTGCTGTTCAACAGTGCATCAACCTCTGGCCATTCAACCGACGTGGAAATTGGTTTGTTGTTGTGGGCTGGTTTGTGGTGGACCTTGTTTTGGGTTGCTCTTGAAAAAGTTGCTTTGCTTCAGAAATTATTGGGCCGGACTTTTGTTGAGCTGTTTGCTGGCTATGTGTTGGGCTGTTTTTTTTTATTGGCTGGATTCTTGGATTTAGTAGCTTGTTGGACTGTTATCTTGCCGAAACCATTGTTTTTTGATGCTGGACAGATTGCCGACTGATTCTGAGTTTGCTGGATTGATCCGTTTTGATTGGATCTGGTCTGGGTGTGTTCGATTTGGTTTAGATATGATTGATTTGGGTGGTCAGGGCTATGGTGTTTCCTGGGGTGGACGTAATGGTGGTCATTGTGGTGGTAGAGGCCCGGGGGCCCGTGGTAGTTGTAGTGGACGTGGACATTGCTATGCGTGGAAATGTTCTTATAGTGGATTCACTGGCTACACTGATGATTACTGTTGGGACAAGTATGGGCGACCAACCTATGCTAAGCTGGCATTTGATGACTTAGCTCCACCTGTATCTCCGATCTCTACTATTGCATCTACTGGACCTACATTTGGTTCGCCTGATGCCCTTACTTCTCAGCTTCGTAGCTTCTTCAGTAGTTATCCTCATTTTCTCCTCAATCACCTACTTCAGTTGTTGGTTTGGCTACTGAAGGTAATTTTGCACATGTGGCAGCACAATCAACTTCACCACCTTGGATTATTGATTCAGGAGCTAATGCTCACATGTCTAAGTATTTCTTCTATGTTTTCTAACTTCCGTTCTTCTAACTTTCTTATTGTATTAGCTGATGGTTCTTTTAGACAAATACGTGGGATTGATGATCTTCATCTTATCACATCCATGTCATTAACATCTGGTTTATTTGTCCCTCAGTTTCTCTTTAATTTGTTATCTGTGAGTCAATTAACCAAGTCTTTATAGTGTTCAATGATTTTTTCTCTATTTTCATGTGTTTTTCATGACCTCCAGATGAAGAAGTTGATTGGTTTGGGGCATGAGCAAAATGTACTTTACTATTTGGATTTTAGAGCAGTAGTTCCTGCATTTAGTCTATTGTGTCTCCTCTTTGATGGCACTTCCGACTGGGTCATTCTTTATTGCAAAAGTTACGACAAGTTATTTCTAGTTTGAGTCCTTCTGTGTTAAAATGTGAAGCTTATCAATTAGGCAAAATCATCGTGGTTTCTTTCCTCGTAGTTCTTCAAGTTGTCAGTCAAGTCCATTTCATATTGTTCATATCGATATTTGGGGTTCCGCAAGAGTCAAAAGTGTTTATAGGTTTCAGTATTTTATGATATTTGTTAATGATTTCTCTCATATGATTTGGTTATTTCTTATGAAAGATTGATCTGAATTACCCAAAGCCTTTACCACTTTTTATAATGAAATTCTGACTCAGTTTGATGTTGGTATTAAAGTTCTTTGCTGTGATAATGCCCTTGAGTATACTCAATCTTTTATGAAAATCTTTTGTGCTGCCTGTGGCATTATCCATCAAACCACCGGTCTTCATACTTTCCAATAAAATGGTGTTATCAAACATATGCATCGCTAGATGTTAGGCACCATATTGGGCTTATGTTGTTCTCATTGCAGTCTATCTTATTAATCGGATGCCTTCTCCTATCTTAGGTAACAAAACTCCATTTTTTTTTGCTATATCCCAATACATCGCCTTTTGGTTTAACTCCTTAGGTATTTGGTTATGTTGCATTTGTTCACCTTCTTAGCCTTGGTACCGTTCACCTTGTTCGGTTAAGTCATCTTTCTAGAATACTTTCGTACTTAGAAAGGTTNGGATGCCTTCTCCTATCTTAGGTAACAAAGCTCCATTTTTTTTTGCTATATCCCAATACTTCGCCTTTTGGTTTAACTCCTTAGGTATTTGGTTATGTTGCATTTGTTCACCTTCTTAGCCTTGGTATCGTTCACCTTGTTCGGTTAAGTCATCTTTCTAGAATACTTTCGTACTTAGAAAGGTTATCGTTGTTATGATCTTCTCTCTCGCAGGTGTTATGTTAGTGGCGATGTCACCTTGTTTGAGTCAACTTCTTTCTTTTTTAATACAAGAACTACTATTTCATTAGATTTGATCTCTACTAGTCAGGGGGAGCTGAAATTGTCTCTTGTACCTAACGGTGTATCTTTTTCCTCTTCGATTACTGACCCTATTTTACGGGTTTATTGTCGTTCCATATGCTTTAGCTCCCTAACCAATACCTGTTTCTACTGAGATCTTTTCTCCTTAGTCGCCTAATTTTTTGCCTATTGCATTACGGAAAGGTACTCATACTTGTACCCAACTTTCTATTTCTAATTTTGTCTCTTTACATTAACTTTTCTCTTCATTTCGTTGTTTTGCATTCGCCTTGTCTTTTTTCCTTGTTCCTAGTTCTTTGAAACATGCATTAACATCTGTTGGATGAAAACTGAGTATAGATGAAGAAATTAAGGAACTTCATGAAAATCTTACTTGGGACTTTACTTCTCTTCCATCTAGTAAACAACATGTTAGTTGTCATTGGGTGTACACTGTAAAATATCATTCTGACGGTTCTNTTGGATGAAAACTGAGTATAGATGAAGAAATTAAGGAACTTCATGAAAATCTTATTTGGGACTTTACTTCTCTTCCATCTAGTAAACAACATGTTAGTTGTCATTGGGTGTACACTGTAAAATATCATTCTGACGGTTCTGTTGAGTGGTTGAAGTCACGGTTGGTTGCTAAAGGTTATATTCAAGCTTGTGGTGTGGATTATAGTGGGACATTTTCCCATTTGCTTGTCTTAATTTTATTAGAGTTCTTCTTTGTATTGCGGTTAGTTTTGGCTGACCTTTATATTAGCTAGACATAAAGAATGCATTCTTACATGGAGATCTACAAGAGGAGGTATANGTTCTTCTTTGTATTGCGGTTAGTTTTGGCTGACCATATTAGCTAGACATAAAGAATGCATTCTTACATGGAGATCTACAAGAGGAGGTATATATGACCCAACTTCCAGGGTCTGTTATTTCATGCCAAGTACAATTAGTGTGTCGTTTGAAGAAGTCACTATATGGCTTGAAATAGTCACCATGTGCCTAGTTTGATAAGTTCAGTACCGTGATACTTCAGTTTGGTTTTTAACCCTCTGCCTTTGATCATTCAGTTTTCATTCATAGGTCTTCTACAAGTTTTATTATTGTTATTATGTATATCATTGACATTATCATTAGTGAGAATGACGCATATGGTATTGCTCACTTCAAGGCCTATTTAGGAAAATAATTTCATACTAAAGATTTAAGTCTTCCTCGGTACTTCATAGGGATTGAGGTTGTTTGTTCAAAGGAGGGTATCAGTTTATGCCAACGAAAGTATGTACTAGACTTACTGTCTGAAACAGGTACTCTTTAGGACAATATCGATGATTAGGTGGTAAACTAATTTATCTTACAGTTACACGTCCTGATATCACATATGCTGTTGGGGTTGTTAGTCATTACATGCATGCCTCTCGTAAGCCTCATTGGGATGCTGTCTTTCATATACTTCAGTACATGAAAGGGCTTCGGGAATGTTTATTATATCTTTCATCATCATGTATAACTGTTGTTGGTTTTTCTGACGCCAATTGGGTAGGTGGTCATAGTGATAGACGATCTACGTCTGGGTATTGCACAATTGTTGGCTGTAATTTGGTTACTTGGTGCAAGAAGAAGCAAAATGTGGTTGCTCGTTCCAGTGTAGAGGCTGAGTATCGTGCTATGACACATACTGTTTGTGAGATGCTATGAGTCCGTTCTCTACTCCGTGATATGAGACTTGATGTGTCTTCTCCTATGAAGATGCACGGTGACAAGTAGCTATTTTCATTGCAAATAATCTAGTCTGTCATGAGCATACTAAACACATTGCAGTGGATTGCCATTTTATTTGAGATCTCTTGATGCGGAAGGATATCATTACCCTATATATTAATTTTGGTGATCAATCAGGTGAAATTTTTGCCAAGCCATTAGCTCTGTCGTCCAGTAGTAGTTTATGTTTTAAGTTGGACATTTTTTATCCTTATGCTCCAACTTTAGGGGGAGTGTTAGAGTTCTTAGTTTTTGTATTAGTAATGTTTAAATTAGTAAGGTGTAATATTGTAATTACCTTAATTGTTTCTCTACTATAAATAAAAAGGTGTATGACAATTCAGTATATACACCAACTAGTCATAACCTGTGCCTGAAGCAACGATAAAACGTAAAATTTAAGTGCCAAAAAAAAAAAGTTGTTCACACTTATTAAATTTTTTCAACATGTGTATCCTACCATCTATGAAAAATGTTTAAAATAAAAATTATGTTAAATTATAAATTAATCAAATATTAAATGATTGAACATGTGATAGAGATAAGTGATGTGATGTTTTTAGAGGAAAAAATATATAAAGGATAAAAATTTAAATTGCTATTTGTTTTATTATATAAATTATTCCTTGCAATCTCTTTTCTTCTCTTCCTTTTTCTCACTCTCTACTAAACCCTAACATAAAGTATACAATCTACTTGGTTGCATAACTTTTGAACTAAAATAGCCTTTCATCTAGCTAAATGCAGCTATTCAATCAAGACTAAGCAAAAAAAATGGGACACCTTTAAATTCATTTGTGGTCGAGGTTCAAAGAGATGCCAAAAATTTAACTCTATCCGAAAGAAAGTCCACATCTTCTTCATTTTCTTGAAAATATGTTGTTTCTTTCCAACCAAACCACCCAGAAAATTGCCATAATCGCACATTTTCACTATTTTTTTTGCACAGAATGCACCACTGAGGAGAAAGACAAGAAATTGGTCTTCTCCTGTTCAACTCGCAAGTATTAAGCTTTCCATAAGCTACAATCCAAGTAAAAACCTAATTTGAACAACTACCATTTGAGTTCTTAAAATTCCTACATTCAGCTTTCTAATTTGAATTCTTACTATAAGCTGATCCACTCTCGCAAAAGCTGTGGTCCTCCCATGGAAAATGCTTTGATACAAGTATCGAGGCACTTTTTCCCAAATCTAATTCCTCCTTTTCCTTGGAAGCTTTCCATTAGCTCTGAACAATGTCGTTTTTGCCCTCGCTATTTTAGAAAGGACACTTTCAAGCTCAAGGCCAGCTATTGCTGTTTAGACTATGAGTATCCATTTTACCAAAATGCTCCCTCAAACTCAATTGGTTGTACAGAAATGTCACTTCCTACTTTTGGTCCCTGAAATCTTTGATGTTGACTTCTTCTGTCACTTTATGGAATTCATAATGTGGCAATGTGGTGTATTAACTTTGTGCCCAAGCATTTTCGTAAATAGCAAAACAATGTGAAGGTGTGGGAAGAACTACAATTCCTTGGTTGCTGCACAATGGATCAAAAGATGCCTAACATTGTCCTATACTCATAAAACGCTAATAAACATAAATCTTGTTATTGGAATTTTCGTTGATTAGTATAAACTCTCAAGTAGTTTCCCAAGGAAAAATATCCATTTTCTTATAGGCTTTTGGGCCAAATAGCGTCATGTGGAATTGGGCCACTTCACCTAACACCTTTTCAACTCTGTGCGCATGCTTCTTATAGATATGCTCAAGAAGGGATTCAATTAGCTCAAGCTCCCAATGTTGAATAGCTCTATTAGAAGCGGGGTTCCGCACTTCGGGCAGATGAAATTATCATATCTATAACCATAATAAACAAAGTAGTCAAAATAAACAAATGTGTTCAAGAAAAAAAAAGACTTCTTTTTTCCCCGATTTTTTTCATGCGACATGATAATCAAATTTGGATTCTTAGATTTTTTGAACCAAATATCAATCTGCCCTGGAGTTCGGATTGGAATTTTGATTCAAATGAAGAAAGAGTAAGCTTATTTATTTATGGNTGATTTTTTTCATGCGACATGATAATCAAATTTGGATTCTTAGATTTTTTGAACCAAATATCAATCTGCCCTTGAGTTCGGATTGGAATTTTGATTCAAATGAAGAAAGAGTAAGCTTATTTATTTATGGTTCTAAGACTGTAGTTGACTCCCTNGAATGTTTATTATATCTTTCATCATCATGTATAACTGTTGTTGGTTTTTCTGACGCCAATTGGGTAGGTGGTCATAGTGATAGACGATCTACGTCTGGGTATTGCACAATTGTTGGCTGTAATTTGGTTACTTGGTGCAAGAANGGTTCTAAGACTGTAGTTGACTCCCTTCTTTCAAATTGTTTCTCGTGATATTACAAATCTTTGGAAAAAATCACTCTTATGTTTTTCATGTGTNCTTGGTGCAAGAAGAAGCAAAATGTGGTTGCTCGTTCCAGTGTAGAGGCTGAGTATCGTGCTATGACACATACTGTTTGTGAGATGCTATGAGTCCGTTCTCTACTCCGTGATATGAGACTTGATGTGTCTTCTCCTATGAAGATGCACGGTGACAAGTAGCTATTTTCATTGCAAATAATCTAGTCTGTCATGAGCATACTAAACACATTGCAGTGGATTGCCATTTTATTTGAGATCTCTTGATGCGGAAGGATATCATTACCCTATATATTAATTTTGGTGATCAATCAGGTGAAATTTTTGCCAAGCCATTAGCTCTGTCGTCCAGTAGTAGTTTATGTTTTAAGTTGGACATTTTTTATCCTTATGCTCCAACTTTAGGGGGAGTGTTAGAGTTCTTAGTTTTTGTATTAGTAATGTTTAAATTAGTAAGGTGTAATATTGTAATTACCTTAATTGTTTCTCTACTATAAATAAAAAGGTGTATGACAATTCAGTATATACACCAACTAGTCATAACCTGTGCCTGAAGCAACGATAAAACGTAAAATTCAAGTGCCAAAAAAAAAAGTTGTTCACACTTATTAAATTTTTTCAACATGTGTATCCTACCATCTATGAAAAATGTTTAAAATAAAAATTATGTTAAATTATAAATTAATCAAATATTAAATGATTGAACATGTGATAGAGATAAGTGATGTGATGTTTTTAGAGGAAA
The DNA here is from genome assembly GCA_963454935.2 of Ilex paraguariensis. Lineage (NCBI taxonomy): Eukaryota > Viridiplantae > Streptophyta > Magnoliopsida > Aquifoliales > Aquifoliaceae > Ilex > Ilex paraguariensis. The sequence goes on from CAUOFW020002258.1 coordinate 47,705, forward strand.
AAATATATAAAGGATAAAAATTTAAATTGCTATTTGTTTTATTATATAAATTATTCCTTGCAATCTCTTTTCTTCTCTTCCTTTTTCTCACTCTCTACTAAACCCTAACATAAAGTATACAATCTACTTGGTTGCATAACTTTTGAACTAAAATAGCCTTTCATCTAGCTAAATGCAGCTATTCAATCAAGACTAAGCAAAAAAAATGGGACACCTTTAAATTCATTTGTGGTCGAGGTTCAAAGAGATGCCAAAAATTTAACTCTATCCGAAAGAAAGTCCACATCTTCTTCATTTTCTTGAAAATATGTTGTTTCTTTCCAACCAAACCACCCAGAAAATTGCCCTAATCGCACATTTTCACTATTTTTTTTTGCACAGAATGCACCACTGAGGAGAAAGACAAGAAATTGGTCTTCTCCTGTTCAACTCGCAAGTATTAAGCTTTCCATAAGCTACAATCCAAGTAAAAACCTAATTTGAACAACTACCATTTGAGTTCTTAAAATTCCTACATTCAGCTTTCTAATTTGAATTCTTACTATAAGCTGATCCACTCTCGCAAAAGCTGTGGTCCTCCCATGGAAAATGCTTTGATACAAGTATCGAGGCACTTTTTCCCAAATCTAATTCCTCCTTTTCCTTGGAAGCTTTCCATTAGCTCTGAACAATGTCATTTTTGCCCTCGCTATTTTAGAAAGGACACTTTCAAGCTCAAGGCCAGCTATTGCTGTTGAGACTATGAGTATCCATTTTACCAAAATGCTCCCTCAAACTCAATTGGTTGTACAGAAATGTCACTTCCTACTTTTGATCCCTGAAATCTTTGATGTTGACTTCTTCTGTCACTTTATGGAATTCATAATGTGGCAATGTGGTGTATTAACTTTGTGCCCAAGCATTTTCGTAAATAGCAAAACAATGTGAAGGTGTGGGAAGAACTACAATTCCTTGGTTGCTGCACAATGGATCAAAAGATGCCTAACATTGTCCTATACTCATAAAACGCTAATAAACATAAATCTTGTTATTGGAATTTTCGTTGATTAGTATAAACTCTCAAGTAGTTGCCCAAGGAAAAATATCCATTTTCTTATAGGCTTTTGGGCCAAATAGCGTCATGTGGAATTGGGCCACTTCACCTAACACCTTTTCAACTCTGTGCGCATGCTTCTTATAGATATGCTCAAGAAGGGATTCAATTAGCTCAAGCTCCCAATGTTGAATAGCTCTATTAGAAGCGGGGTTCCGAACTTCGGGCAGATGAAATTATCATATCTATAACCATAATAAACAAAGTAGTCAAAATAAACAAATGTGTTCAAGAAAAAAAAAGACTTCTTTTTTCCCTGATTTTTTTCATGCGACATGATAATCAAATTTGGATTCTTAGATTTTTTGAACCAAATATCAATCTGCCCTTGAGTTCGGATTGGAATTTTGATTCAAATGAAGAAAGAGTAAGCTTATTTATTTATGGTTCTAAGACTGTAGTTGACTCCCTTCTTTCAAATTGTTTCTCGTGATATTACAAATCTTTGGAAAAAATCACTCTTATGTTTTTCATGTGTAAAAATATAATTGTTCCACATCAGAACAATTAACCAAGGCAATTCTCTCCATTCGTCGTAACGTTCATTTACCACCCCATCCACNCAAAAATATAATTGTTCTGCCATCCTCCACATCAGAATAATTAACCAAGGCAATTCTCTCCATTCGTCGTAACGTTCATTTACCACCCCATCCACGATAACATTAGAAAAGGATTATATGTTTCTGTGAGAGGCTTTATACTTCCCTAAGGGGGTGCGGTGTAGGATTTCAANAATGTTTATTATATCTTTCATCATCATGCATAACTGTTGTTGGTTTTTCTGACGCCAATTGGGTAGGTAGTCATAGTGATAGACGATCTACGTCTGGGTATTGCACAATTGTTGGCTGTAATTTGGTTACTTGGTGCAAGAAGAAGCAGAATGTGGTTGCTCGTTCCAGTGTAGAGGCTGAGTATCGTGCTATGACACATATTGTTTGTGAGATGCTATGAGTCCGTTCTCTACTCCGTGATATGAGACTTGATGTGTCTTCTCCTATGAAGATGCACGGTGACAAGTAGCTATTTTCATTGCAAATAATCTAGTCTGTCATGAGCATACTAAACACATTGCAGTGGATTGCCATTTTATTTGAGATCTCTTGATGCGGAAGGATATCATTACCCTATATATTAATTTTGGTGATCAATCAGGTGAAATTTTTGCCAAGCCATTAGCTCTGTCGTCCAGTAGTAGTTTATGTTTTAAGTTGGACATTTTTTATCCTTATGCTCCAACTTTAGGGGGAGTGTTAGAGTTCTTAGTTTTTGTATTAGTAATGTTTAAATTAGTAAGGTGTAATATTGTAATTACCTTAATTGTTTCTCTACTATAAATAAAAAGGTGTATGACAATTCAGTATATACACCAACTAGTCATAATCTGTGCCTGAAGCAACGATAAAACGTAAAATTCAAGTGCCAAAAAAAAAAGTTGTTCACACTTATTAAATTTTTTCAACATGTGTATCCTACCATCTATGAAAAATGTTTAAAATAAAAATTATGTTAAATTATAAATTAATCAAATATTAAATGATTGAACATGTGATAGAGATAAGTGATGTGATGTTTTTAGAGGAAAAAATATATAAAGGATAAAAATTTAAATTGCTATTTGTTTTATTATATAAATTATTCCTTGCAATCTCTTTTCTTCTCTTCCTTTTTCTCACTCTCTACTAAACCCTAACATAAAGTATACAATCTACTTGGTTGCATAACTTTTGAACTAAAATAGCCTTTCATCTAGCTAAATGCAGCTATTCAATCAAGACTAAGCAAAAAAAATGGGACACCTTTAAATTCATTTGTGGTCGAGGTTCAAAGAGATGCCAAAAATTTAACTCTATCCGAAAGAAAGTCCACATCTTCTTCATTTTCTTGAAAATATGTTGTTTCTTTCCAACCAAACCACCCAGAAAATTGCCATAATCGCACATTTTCACTATTTTTTTTGCACAGAATGCACCACTGAGGAGAAAGACAAGAAATTGGTCTTCTCCTGTTCAACTCGCAAGTATTAAGCTTTCCATAAGCTACAATCCAAGTAAAAACCTAATTTGAACAACTACCATTTGAGTTCTTAAAATTCCTACATTCAGCTTTCTAATTTGAATTCTTACTATAAGCTGATCCACTCTCGCAAAAGCTGTGGTCCTCCCATGGAAAATGCTTTGATACAAGTATCGAGGCACTTTTTCCCAAATCTAATTCCTCCTTTTCCTTGGAAGCTTTCCATTAGCTCTGAACAATGTCATTTTTGCCCTCGCTATTTTAGAAAGGACACTTTCAAGCTCAAGGCCAGCTATTGCTGTTGAGACTATGAGTATCCATTTTACCAAAATGCTCCCTCAAACTCAATTGGTTGTACAGAAATGTCACTTCCTACTTTTGATCCCTGAAATCTTTGATGTTGACTTCTTCTGTCACTTTATGGAATTCATAATGTGGCAATGTGGTGTATTAACTTTGTGCCCAAGCATTTTCGTAAATAGCAAAACAATGTGAAGGTGTGGGAAGAACTACAATTCCTTGGTTGCTGCACAATGGATCAAAAGATGCCTAACATTGTCCTATACTCATAAAACGCTAATAAACATAAATCTTGTTATTGGAATTTTCGTTGATTAGTATAAACTCTCAAGTAGTTTCCCAAGGAAAAATATCCATTTTCTTATAGGCTTTTGGGCCAAATAGCGTCATGTGGAATTGGGCCACTTCACCTAACACCTTTTCAACTCTGTGCGCATGCTTCTTATAGATATGCTCAAGAAGGGATTCAATTAGCTCAAGCTCCCAATGTTGAATAGCTCTATTAGAAGCGGGGTTCCGAACTTCGGGCAGATGAAATTATCATATCTATAACCATAATAAACAAAGTAGTCAAAATAAACAAATGTGTTCAAGAAAAAAAAAGACTTCTTTTTTCCCCGATTTTTTTCATGCGACATGATAATCAAATTTGGATTCTTAGATTTTTTGAACCAAATATCAATCTGCCCTGGAGTTCGGATTGGAATTTTGATTCAAATGAAGAAAGAGTAAGCTTATTTATTTATGGTTCTAAGACTGTAGTTGACTCCCTTCTTTCAAATTGTTTCTCGTGATATTACAAATCTTTGGAAAAAATCACTCTTATGTTTTTCATGTGCAAAAATATAATTGTTCTGCCATCCTCCACATCAGAATAATTAACCAAGGCAATTCTCTCCATTCGTCGTAACGTTCATTTACCACCCCATCCACGATAACATTAGAAAAGGATTATATGTTTCTGTGAGAGGCTTTATACTTCCCTAAGGGGGTGCGGTGTAGGATTTCAATATGAGATTTAGACTGTGAAAATCAATCAGACTCTAGGTAGAGCATTGCGTCTACATTGTTTGACTTGCACTCTAAAATACAGTTATTGAGCTTTCCTCGCCCACTAGAAGGAGTCTCCCCCTATCTTATTCAACAACAGATAAGAGGGTGTTAGTTCAAGAGTATGGATTACTATGTCTTAAAAATGCGTCTTGCTTAGGTTGGAGCAAATGCCAGTATAGTTGCTGTTATGGGAAACTAAAATGTGAAGAACAATTTCGGACGGTGTAAAATTATGATTAAAGGGGGAGGAGGAAAAGAATAGTTTGAGAGGCCTTTCGTGGAGAAGGACGTGTGGACGCATTCAGGTGCTTTAATGGCCATAAAGGCCTTGGAGTCAACTGGTTTTGCAATTGCTCTTTCCAATTTCCAAGTTAGGTTAGGATGTTGCTCGGATGATCTCATGGCAATAATTTCTTGAATGAGATGGGAGGTTTGAGAAAAAACTTTGATGCTGCCCTGCATAATGTTTGTTCTGAAGAACAAGGTGCTGGCCTTGGGCCCAATAAGCTTGGTGGGGACGAGGGAGCATGTAGACATTTAAAGTAGAGGTGCTTTTCTTAAGGCCTAGACGGATTGTGGTTGGTATTATTGCGAAATCCAAGTGTGCTTTTTAGGGACTACACATATTTTAGATGCAATAGTATCAGAAAATGAATGTTTGGACACTTGACTCTAGGTGGAGGATTTGGGAACTAGAATTATGCCCCTTTAGTTATAGAATAAGCATATTATTATGTGCATTAGGATTTCTACCTAAATGTGTGGGATAAGAGGGGCTCTGGGTAAAGNGTTTTTGCCCTCGCTATTTTAGAAAGGACACTTTCAAGCCCAAGGCCAGCTATTGCTGTTTAGACTATGAGTATCCATTTTACCAAAATGCTCCCTCAAACTCAATTGGTTGTACAGAAATGTCACTTCCTACTTTTGGTCCCTGAAATCTTTGATGTTGACTTCTTTTGTCACTTTATGGAATTCATAATGTGGCAATGTGGTGTATTAACTTTGTGCCCAAGCATTTTCGTAAATAGCAAAACAATGTGAAGGTATGGGAAGAACTACAATTCCTTGGTTGCTGCACAATGGATCAAAAGATGCCTAACATTGTCCTATACTCATAAAACGCTAATAAACATAAATCTTGTTATTGGAATTTTCGTTGATTAGTATAAACTCTCAAGTAGTTTCCCAAGGAAAAATATCCATTTTCTTATAGGCTTTTGGGCCAAATAGCGTCATGTGGAATTGGGCCACTTCACCTAACACCTTTTCAACTCTGTGCGCATGCTTCTTATAGATATGCTCAAGAAGGGATTCAATTAGCTCAAGCTCCCAATGTTGAATAGCTCTATTAGAAGCGGGGTTCCGCACTTCGGGCAGATGAAATTATCATATCTATAACCATAATAAACAAAGTAGTCAAAATAAACAAATGTGTTCAAGAAAAAAAAAGACTTCTTTTTTCCCCGATTTTTTTCATGCGACATGATAATCAAATTTGGATTCTTAGATTTTTTGAACCAAATATCAATCTGCCCTGGAGTTCGGATTGGAATTTTGATTCAAATGAAGAAAGAGTAAGCTTATTTATTTATGGTTCTAAGACTGTAGTTGACTCCCTTCTTTCAAATTGTTTCTCGTGATATTACAAATCTTTGGAAAAAATCACTCTTATGTTTTTCATGTGCAAAAATATAATTGTTCTGCCATCCTCCACATCAGAATAATTAACCAAGGCAATTCTCTCCATTCGTCGTAACGTTCATTTACCACCCCATCCACGATAACATTAGAAAAGGATTATATGTTTCTGTGAGAGGCTTTATACTTCCCTAAGGGGGTGCGGTGTAGGATTTCAATATGAGATTTAGACTGTGAAAATCAATCAGACTCTAGGTAGAGCATTGCGTCTACATTGTTTGACTTGCACTCTAAAATACAGTTATTGAGCTTTCCTCGCCCACTAGAAGGAGTCTCCCCCTATCTTATTCAACAACAGATAAGAGGGTGTTAGTTCAAGAGTATGGATTACTATGTCTTAAAAATGCGTCTTGCTTAGGTTGGAGCAAATGCCAGTATAGTTGCTGTTATGGGAAACTAAAATGTGAAGAACAATTTCGGACGGTGTAAAATTATGATTAAAGGGGGAGGAGGAAAAGAATAGTTTGAGAGGCCTTTCGTGGAGAAGGACGTGTGGACGCATTCAGGTGCTTTAATGGCCATAAAGGCCTTGGAGTCAACTGGTTTTGCAATTGCTCTTTCCAATTTCCAAGTTAGGTTAGGATGTTGCTCGGATGATCTCATGGCAATAATTTCTTGAATGAGATGGGAGGTTTGAGAAAAAACTTTGATGCTGCCCTGCATAATGTTTGTTCTGAAGAACAAGGTGCTGGCCTTGGGCCCAATAAGCTTGGTGGGGACGAGGGAGCATGTAGACATTTAAAGTAGAGGTGCTTTTCTTAAGGCCTAGACGGATTGTGGTTGGTATTATTGCGAAATCCAAGTGTGCTTTTTAGGGACTACACATATTTTAGATGCAATAGTATCAGAAAATGAATGTTTGGACACTTGACTCTAGGTGGAGGATTTGGGAACTAGAATTATGCCCCTTTAGTTATAGAATAAGCATATTATTATGTGCATTAGGATTTCTACCTAAATGTGTGGGATAAGAGGGGCTCTGGGTAAAGATGGAGGATGTGGGCGGAGGATTGTATACCTCATTATTTTGCTTATGAAAAAAACTCTACTCAACAACTCAAGGAACCCGATGTAGGGGTATTATGAAGGTAACCTAAGAGTTTTTAGAGTAAATAGTCTTTAGGGAATATATCATGGACATTATAAATGACACCCTTGCAGATTGTCCTACTTACAGGGATACCCCTGTAGTTTTCTGAATTATTGCCACACTCCTTTGTAGTTCATTTATCTAATTCACACAGTACCCCTATCATTAAGACGTTACCAACAGTTTGAAAAATGATTATACCATGGAATATTCCTTTCTTAATTCCTGAATTTCTCTCTTTCCTCTAGTGCCTCACCACTGCACCGGTCACCACCTGGCTACACACACATCAGTCACCACCATGCCAATCACCACTGCCACCCCTTGTGCAGAGCTGCAAACACAACCCTACTGCACCTGCACTGCAACCCAACCATCAAATTCACTATGACCCACCACCCAACCCATCGCACTGCTCACCGCCCACTGTCGTCTTTTTTACACGATACGATCCTCATTATACACAATACGAACCTGACTATACATGATTTATGCATAACATGAGTCGAACTATAGACAAACTATACGTGGGTTGTGTATGAGTTAATAAATCTTGGCACAACACAACATGTGTATGATGATAACCCAGCCTGATCGAGATTAAGTCACACATGCACACAAGACACTTTCTAGATGATCTGGGGGACAACAATTTATGGAGTGAATTAAACGGAAATGATTTGGGTCTGCAATCTTTTGAGGAAACTTCTGGGTTGAGGACAAAAACATGAAAAATAAAATTCTGTTGCCTTCATTACCCGGTAAAACTCAACCGGTGGTGCTTTTGTTTATTTCTAGAAACTAAGGGGTGACCTTGTAGTTAGGATAATCTACAGGGCATGTCAGTTGTTTACCTTGGTTTTATTGGTGGAAATAAGGACAAACCTGTATTGCAATAGGGTGTGTGGTTTGCGAATGTGACACTAGGGAATAGTTCCTTGACTTATGTGCAATGGTTGTAACATGACTTATGTGCAATGGTTGTAACTAGAGATGCTATGATGATAGAGAACGTATTGGTCTTGGCAGTTAGTGCTGTTAAGGTTGCATGATTTGATTATTTCCTTCTTTGAGCCTTATTTGTATCTTACAATTTGTTATGCATTGATTCAAATTTTGGATTGTATATGCGGAAGATTAGGTAGAATTCCTTTCTTCTTTCTTTGTTTTAATGTGTTGATGCTAATTTTTTTCCTGTCTTTTTGTTTTTTCAGTGTCTCTTATTTAAATCTACTAAGTGGCTAAGATTCATCTAGTTTGTGTTGAGAGTTTGTGGTTAGGTTTATGCTCCTTTCAAGTACACTATTGCACTACTCAGACCATTATTGACATTTTTCTCTTCCTCCCAACTGCAGGCCTTTATAACTCAGGATTCTGGTGATCGTGATTTCTTGTTTAAAAANAGGTTTATGCTCCTTTCAAGTCAAGGATCAAAATTTCGTTTCGAAGTACCGTTTCGGTCAACTCAAAAATAGAAANCAACTGCAGGCCTTTATAACTCAGGATTCTGGTGATCGTGATTTCTTGTTTAAAAACCTGAGGTCATTTGATGTTGCAGTTATAAATCATGTGGGGGATGAAGGTCATTCTAAAGAGCACTTTAAAGCATCTGAAGAGGCATGTATGTTTATTGTCTGTTGAAATGTTGCATATTAGGCTCCTTCAGTTATTGAATGCAGTTTTTCTTCTATTGTTGTTAGCAGATGCGTGCGGTTGGTATCTATTCCAGGCTTGACCAAGTTTTTGATGCTCCACATGCAGTCAAAGAAGTTTTGAATGGGCAATCTGGGCTAGAACATTCTGTATGCCGACTATCTTCATCTAATAATTTCTGGTTGTATGAACTCTTGTAATTCTTGGGAGCCAGTAAGAGAACTCTGGGAAATCATAAATTTAGAAGACTTACTTTTTGAAAATGACTCTTAAAATTGCATTTTTTTCAATATCTTTATATTTCTCTCAGTATATTGGATCTAAAGAAACTGATCAGAAGGCTGATGAGGTCCAAAGATTAGGAATTATGGATGTTTGGACTCCTGATAATCATTATCGATGGTCTAAATCTAGATACGGTGGTCATATTTCAGCCACCGTGGAAGCCGTGGATCGCTCGCATCTTCTTTTATGCAGTATGTAGCAACAGAACTTTGATTCTAGTACAACGACTCATAATTTTCAAGTCTTTCTGATTTTCTCCCTGCTATTGTCAGATCTAGATGTTGGAGAAATTGAAAGGCATAAGTGCAGGAAAATGGAGCTGGAAGAATTTATCACCATTTTGGAGGGAAATTTGAAATCACTTCAGAGTGAACTAAGACACGTGGAGGATGAAGCTGCTGAACTTCACAAACGTCGTGTAGGCCCAAATGGGTGGAGAGACTCTGCCTTTAACTTCATAGATAAATATTAAATAGTGTGCTGCCTTTTTTTGTCTCTTGTGTGTTTTGTGTACAAACTAAATATACTTGCAATGTTGTAGGAAGGCATTATCAACAATTTACATCATGCGAAGAAAAAGCGGCGTGAGATGGAAAACCTTGTTGGTGAGTATCATTTGTTTTATAGATGGCCTATCCTCGTCGGTGTGTATCATATAGATACCAAATGTAAAATTGATGATTTGTGCATGGTTAGGGTATGTTTCTGTAGAATTCCCTCTTATTGATTCTTAATGTATTTGCCGTGCTTCCAGTACAAAGGAAGAAAAAATTAGAATCCTTGGAGAGAGAAGATGACCTTGATACTGCAAAAAAGCTCGTTGACAGCGCTGAGAAATTGAACATTGAGCGGTATCGAATTGCAGTTGAACTTAAGGTAAGAATTCATCTGGAGGTCATATATACATGGGATAATGTGAATTTACCCTCCATTTAAGCCTATTTGCACTTCACCCCCTCATTCAAAAGTAGCGGATAGTTTTCAGTGGTGTGTCGACTAAAGTAAACCACTGACTCCCTTAAATGCGGGGACAAAATATCACTATTACCTCCATATATCCTATATTATAGGAGTGCAAATGCTCTTGTCGCCCTACTACTGTTCATCATGTGTAGGATCCACAAATGTTTGAAGTAAAATGGGCTCATGCGAGAGCTCCAGCCTACACGTGTCAGTCCGTCTATCCTCAATTTAAACCTTCCAAAGTGAGGCTACAAGCTGAGTTACAAGACAGATTAAAATATGGGAGCAGAATACTTCACTTTAAAAGGAAATTTTTGCTCGGACTTTCTCTTGCTTTTCCGATGTGGGATGGTATAGCCGCACTTGAATAAAACATTGAGATACCTCGCGAGGTTTTTAATCATCTTTTCTATTTTTCTATTTATAATTTATGATTCAACGGCCAAACTAATTGTTTAATAAATTTATAATGGGGTTTTTATTCTTTGCATTTGTTTACACATATTTTCTAACATAATTTGGCTTTTGTATATATAAATGAACTCAATTTATTCCCGAACTTGACAAGTTGAATAATGTATTATTTAAGATTGACTTATTTATTAAACGATTTAAAATTGGGGTCGAGCTCGATTCATCTTTATAATTGAACGAATTTGAACGAGCTTTTATACGAGTGGATCCCTAGCTGCCCATGAGGAACTTAATAAATTGAACTCACATTTCTTATCTCCTCTATTTAAATAAAATACATATAAAGTTATTTGGATATAAAACTGACATAATTTGTTGACCTAATAATGTGGTAGCTGACATGATCCAATAACATTATTCTTATTACAATTGTGGGACTTTTTGATTAAGGTCATATCATTTGACACATCATTAGGTCAACAAATTACCTTATATTTTTAGATCCCAAGATCATTATTCATAGGAGTATAAGACATATGCAAACAACTCATGGGTAAAATACATTAGCGATTTGTCAAAGTAGTACATTATTTGTGGGCTGTTGGCACATTGTGTTTGTTGTGCAAAGTAGACGAAAATGAAAGAGATACAGAGTAAGGAGAGAGTGTGTGTGACTATATTGCAACTTAGTGAAAGCCTGAGAAGGCGAAGAACAGGGGTGTTGTTGTCTTCTGAAAATGCTTTTCTACATATGTCTTTGAACATGCGTTTGACTCGCGCAACTAATTAACCCGGATGGAAATTGTAAGGGCGGTTTTTGGTCCATTGAATGTTAGGGAGGCCTACCCGGGTAAATTGAAGTTCAGTTTTCATCATTATAAATTTCAGTTGATGATTTACTTTAGGTTATTATGTGTTTTACAGTTTTACTCATAATTTTTTTCAATCTTATTGCAGAATTTACTCATCGAGGCTGTGGCTTACAGGAGAAGTTTTTCCGAAAAGAACATGGCCTCCATTGAACTTGAAGCTAAGGTATTCATTGTGTTTATGTTGGTCAATCTCTGGTTCATAATATGCTGTTGGCTCAATACCTGTTTGTTATGCTATGCTTAATTTTGAGTTTAAGAGTATTTTTGTACTTTGTGTTTATATATAAGCGGAGGTGTAGTTATGTGAGCTAACACACTCAACCCTGTTCATTATATTCTCTCTTCTTCTTCTTCTTCTTTTTTCAATATTTTTCTCTAAACCCTAGAACTTCATAATTTACCTTGGTATTGAGCCATGGTCGAAATCTGAAGCAACAGTCAGACAGAATTAGCTGTTTTCTGACATCAACATCTGACATGCTGACATTTGCAAGACTGCATCTGACAATGTCTGATCAAGTCAGGAAGGCCTTGGTCTGAATCAACTGATTTGTCTAAGACTTATGGCTATTACCTCAGGTCAAAACCAGACCTCACATGATCAGAACCTCAGCATAATTAACATAATACTACCATGAATGCCTTTCGTTCATGTATCAGTCGGTCCCCAAGTATCTGGCCTGGAACACACTTTAAATAATACACCCAAGAAAAATTCAGGGATTTCAGAATAGTCATGACGCAGCAGCTGGAGTACTATACTGAGAAAACATAAAGACATGTTCTTTGAAAGGNTAGCGATTTGTCAAAGTAGTACATTATTTGTGGGCTGTTGGCACATTGTGTTTGTTGTGCAAAGTAGACGAAAATGAAAGAGATACAGAGTAAGGAGAGAGTGTGTGTGACTATATTGCAACTTAGTGAAAGCCTGAGAAGGCGAAGAACAGGNAGCGATTTGTCAAAGTAGTACATTATTTGTGGGCTGTTGGCACATTGTCTTTGTTGTGCAAAGTAGACGAAAATGAAAGAGATACAGAGTAAGGAGAGAGTGTGTGTGACTATATTGCAACTTAGTGAAAGCCTGAGAAGGCGAAGAACAGGGGTGTTTTTGTCTTCTGAAAATGTTTTTCTACATATGTCTTTGAACATGCGTTTGACTCGCGCAACTAATTAACCCGGATGGAATTTGTAAGGGCGGTTTTTGGTCCATTGAATGTTAGGGAGGCCTACCCGGGTAAATTGAAGTTCAGTTTTCATCATTATAAATTTCAGTTGATGATTTACTTTAGGTTATTATGTGTTTTACAGTTTTACTCATAATTTTTTTCAATCTTATTGCAGAATTTACTCATCGAGGCTGTGGCTTACAGGAGAAGTTTTTCCGAAAAGAACATGGCCTCCATTGAACTTGAAGCTAAGGTATTCATTGTGTTTATGTTGGTCAATCTCTGGTTCATAATATGCTGTTGGCTCAATACCTGTTTGTTATGCTATGCTTAATTTTGAGTTTAAGAGTATTTTTGTACTTTGTGTTTATATATAAGCGGAGGTGTAGTTATGTGAGCTAACACACTCAACCCTGTTCATTATATTCTCTCTTCTTCTTCTTCTTCTTTTTTCAATATTTTTCTCTAAACCCTAGAACTTCATAATTTACCTTGGTATTGAGCCATGGTCGAAATCTGAAGCAACAGTCAGACAGAATTAGCTGTTTTCTGACATCAACATCTGACATGCTGACATTTGCAAGACTGCATCTGACAATGTCTGATCAAGTCAGGAAGGCCTTGGTCTGAATCAACTGATTTGTCTAAGACTTATGGCTATTACCTCAGGTCAAAACCAGACCTCACATGATCAGAACCTCAGCATAATTAACATAATACTACCATGAATGCCTTTCGTTCATGTATCAGTCGGTCCCCAAGTATCTGGCCTGGAACACACTTTAAATAATACACCCAAGAAAAATTCAGGGATTTCAGAATAGTCGTGACGCAGCAGCTGGAGTACTATACTGAGAAAACATAAAGACATGTTCTTTGAAAGGAGATTTCAGATGGAAGCACATTGTTAATAACCCCACTTACGTCGAGTTTGTCATTATGATCTCTCTTTAAGAAATTTTATCCTTGAAATTTGTCATCCTTCAGATCTCAAATATTTCTGCTGCACAACTCTTTCTATTTATGACAGAGTTATTTTAGTTTTAGGATGTTGGAGTGTGAATAATTCACGTATTCCGGTACTCGGGTCCCAGTGAGTCCAGAACTGGACTGGATTCAGGGTGTTACACATAGAGTAATAAAGGATCAAAAAAGAAAAAGAAAAGAAAAGAAAAGATAAGCAAGGTACAATTTTTTGGCATGCACATGTTCCATGGAAATCCAAAAGTAGATCAGTTGAAAGCGTAACCCTCTTTGCTAGCTAGAAGAACACAAAGCTAAGCATCATAGGCTCCAGCTTGTATATTGCGGCCACTTCTTCTAAAGTCGCTATTTTAACTCCTGTTAGTGCATCTGATTCAAGATTCACCAAATGTGCTGATGTTCTTTTTACTTAAATGGAGTTTTGCGTATTTTTTAAGAATTAGATTGCTGTTCAGATTTCAGTTCTTTTATTTTGATTGTGATATCAATTTTCTTTTAAACGTCTTTCAATGGTTGGTATATTGAGTATGGTTTGTGATTCTCATTCTTTTGTTTTTCTCATTGTACAATCATCATTCATGGCCCACAAGTATTTTGTCAGGTGCTTTTGAATCACCTTCTAACTATATAAGAAATAGTATACTGTGAGCCGCATTAAAAGCCCTTACATATGACAGCGCTGTGTGATACTGTCTGGAAACTTTCTATATGTCATCTTTATTTGAAATTCAATGATGTAGGGGCACATAGCTGTGATGTCTTTTGTTGAGAAACTGTTTTACACTTTTTGTTTCTCAACTGTTTTACACTTTTTGTTTCTTTTATATGCATGCATGCCTTTCATGTTACATTCAATATAGTAAACTTACTAATACAAATATAATTATCTGCTTTCGCACGTAGACAGATTTATGTCTGACATCTATGTTAGTGTCAAAATTGCAGATCCATGCATGTGTCCTTGATCCTTGGCTGNATTCAATATAGTAAACTTACTAATACAAATATAATTATCTGCTTTCGCACGTAGACAGATTTATGTCTAACATCTATGTTAGTGTCAAAATTGCAGATCCATGCATGTGTCCTTGATCCTTGGCTGAATTTATTGCTTTATTCAATGTCAGTTGTCTGTTTTGGGGTTTGTGTGGCAGGGCTTTCTCAATATTTTTAGTTGATGTAGTAGACTGTATATTTTAGGTAGGGCGGACTTGCTTGTCTGAAAAGAGTTGTATTCGTTGTGGTGGGTGTTGGCACGACCTTCCATCTCAATATGATCAATGACGAGTTGCCTCAGCACCACTGTATTTATTAGGTCGAGGACTGTAGATGGACAATTTCATGACTTGTACTTTAGCTTTAGGGTNACTGTGAGCCGCATCAAAAGCCCTTACATATGACAGCGCTGTGTGATACTGTCTGGAAACTTTCTATATTTCATCTTTATTTGAAATTCAATGATGTAGGGGCACATAGCTGTGATGTCTTTTGTTGAGAAACTGTTTTACACTTTTTGTTTCTCAACTGTTTTACACTTTTTGTTTCTTTTATATGCATGCATGCCTTTCATGTTACATTCAATATAGTAAACTTACTAATACAAATATAATTATCTGCTTTCGCACGTAGACAGATTTATGTCTGACATCTATGTTAGTGTCAAAATTGCAGATCCATGCATGTGTCCTTGATCCTTGGCTGAATTTATTGCTTTATTCAATGTCAGTTGTCTGTTTTGGGGTTTGTGTGGCAGGGCTTTCTCAATATTTTTAGTTGATGTAGTAGACTGTATATTTTAGGTAGGGCGGACTTGCTTGTCTGAAAAGAGTTGTATTCGTTGTGGTGGGTGTTGGCACGACCTTCCATCTCAATATGATCAATGACGAGTTGCCTCAGCACCACTATTAGGTCGAGGACTGTAGATGGACAATTTCATGACTTGTACTTTAGCTTTAGGGTGTACTTTGAAGAAGATATCATTCGNACCTTTCATGTTACATTCAATCATAGTTATCAAATCGTGTATCGGAAGGCGTATCGTAAGATACAAATATTGTATCGTATCGTGTATCGTATCGTGTATCGTAAGATACGATGCAANTCCGGTACTCGGGTCCCAGTGAGTCCAGAACTGGACTGGATTCAGGGTGTTACACATAGAGTAATAAAGGATCAAAAAAGAAAAAGAAAAGAAAAGATAAGCAAGGTACAATTTTTTGGCATGCACATGTTCCATGGAAATCCAAAAGTAGATCAGTTGAAAGCGTAACCCTCTTTGCTAGCTAGAAGAACACAAAGCTAAGCATCATAGGCTCCAGCTTGTATATTGCGGCCACTTCTTCTAAAGTCGCTATTTTAACTCCTGTTAGTGCCTCTGATTCAAGATTCACCAAATGTGCTGATGTTCTTTTTACTTAAATGGAGTTTTGCGTATTTTTTAAGAATTAGATTGCTGTTCAGATTTCAGTTCTTTTATTTTGATTGTGATATCAATTTTCTTTTAAACGTCTTTCAATGGTTGGTATATTGAGTATGGTTTGTGATTCTCATTCTTTTGTTTTTCTCATTGTACAATCATCATTCATGGCCCACAAGTATTTTGTCAGGTGCTTTTGAATCACCTTCTAACTATATAAGAAATAGTATCCTGTGAGCCGCATTAAAAGCCCTTACATATGACAGCGCTGTGTGATACTGTCTGGAAACTTTCTATATGTCATCTTTATTTGAAATTCAATGATGTAGGGGCACATAGCTGTGATGTCTTTTGTTGAGAAACTGTTTTACACTTTTTGTTTCTCAACTGTTTTACACTTTTTGTTTCTTTTATATGCATGCATGCCTTTCATGTTACATTCAATATAGTAAACTTACTAATACAAATATAATTATCTGCTTTCGCACGTAGACAGATTTATGTCTGACATCTATGTTAGTGTCAAAATTGCAGATCCATGCATGTGTCCTTGATCCTTGGCTGAATTTATTGCTTTATTCAATGTCAGTTGTCTGTTTTGGGGTTTGTGTGGCAGGGCTTTCTCAATATTTTTAGTTGATGTAGTAGACTGTATATTTTAGGTAGGGCGGACTTGCTTGTCTGAAAAGAGTTGTATTCGTTGTGGTGGGTGTTGGCACGACCTGCCATCTCAATATGATCAATGACGAGTTGCCTCAGCACCACTGTATTTATTAGGTCGAGGACTGTAGATGGACAATTTCATGACTTGTACTTTAGCTTTAGGGTGTACTTTGAAGAAGATATCATTCGGAAGAACCATGGACAAGCCTCAAGTGCATGGGGGAATTGGGAACTTGAAGTCAAAGAAGAAGTCAAACAGAGTCAAGATGAGGGTGAGTTAAACAACTGCATGAATCCAAGGTCAACGGAAATTAGGTTGCATTTTTAGGTTAGGCGTACTTTCCTCGTTCAAGATTGGCCTATTGTTGAAGTGAACAGTGGTCTGCTTACTTCTTGACAGAAGCCAGTCAACTGACAGTTTATACCAGTTGACTGGAGCTAGCTGATGGCTTGAACCCAGTTGACTGTGTAGGGAGTTTCAAAAATCTAGCCAATGTTAGTGATGGAATTTGGGTTCCATCCCCTCATACACAACATTGAACATTGAAGAGAGATATTAGGGTATTACCATTTTGCCTATATGCTCAAAGAGAGATTATGGATATGTTTGGAAGTATACATTCTTGGCTGAAAAAGCACTCAATTTAAATATACTCTAATTCACCATTTTGCCTCTATGCCCAAAGAGAGATTACGGATATGTTTGGAAGTAGACATTCTTGGGCAAAAGCATTCAATTTAAGTATACTCTAATTCTGAGAATATGTGTATTAGGGATACTTTTGCATGCCACACACTTAGCTTTACGCGTGATTAGTGGCCATACTTCTATGGGAGCTTGTAACTCATTGATTTGAGTTTGATTGCATGTGTAGAGTCTGAGCTGTGGACTGGGTAATAGACGAGCCATGGAAAAAACATTCACCAAACCACGGTTAGGTGTCTTGTGAGGGCCTAGTTAGGTTATTTGTAGGACCGTAGAACATCATAAACATCTTCGATATAACAGCTTTAGGTTGGTTAGTGGTTTTCCCATTTGTAAACCACAAGCTTGTTGGAGTTAGCTTGTAATCCCAGTTAATGGAGCAACTCCCACCTAGGTGGAAGAAGAGTGGCTGCAGGCCAAGAGGGTTGAACCACTATAGATCATTGTGATCTTTGTGGGTGATTGAATATTTTTGTGGACGCATAATTTAATGTAGTGAATGAATCAAGTATGATAGTATCCTTTGTGCCAAACTAGAAGTGTGAAAAGTGATCATTGAGCTTAAATTGAATCAAGTCTTGTGAGTTACTTGTACCATGCTAGTTATATGCTTGCAATCATGTATATGGACACAACAGAGTTTGGGGACACCTAGAGATTGAATTAGATTTGAATTTAGAGAACAAACAGTACGCTAACCAAAACAGGGGGATTGCATTATCTGGGTAGTCAATTGCCTATCAGCTGGACCCAGCTGCCTGGCTCCAGCAGTATAAGCTTACTGCTTAAGACTTTAACAGATCAGACTCTGATACTCTATCCCTCACACATTATATGATTGAAGCTTACATGCCACTGTGGGTGAAATGCCAACTTGACCAAAAGATCCTTGGTTTGGATTATTAGAGAAAAGTAGCCAACAAACTAAACTTGGAGTTTTGAGTAGCCCTATTTACCCCCCCNGCTTTCTCAATATTTTTAGTTGATGTAGTAGACTGTATATTTTAGGTAGGGCGGACTTGCTTGTCTGAAAAGAGTTGTATTCGTTGTGGTGGGTGTTGGCACGACCTGCCATCTCAATATGATCAATGACGAGTTGCCTCAGCACCACTGTATTTATTAGGTCGAGGACTGTAGATGGACAATTTCATGACTTGTACTTTAGCTTTAGGGTGTACTTTGAAGAAGATATCATTCGGAAGAACCATGGACAAGCCTCAAGTGCATGGGGGAATTGGGAACTTGAAGTCAAAGAAGAAGTCAAACAGAGTCAAGATGAGGGTGAGTTAAACAACTGCATGAATCCAAGGTCAACGGAAATTAGGTTGCATTTTTAGGTTAGGCGTACTTTCCTCGTTCAAGATTGGCCTATTGTTGAAGTGAACAGTGGTCTGCTTACTTCTTGACAGAAGCCAGTCAACTGACAGTTTATACCAGTTGACTGGAGCTAGCTGATGGCTTGAACCCAGTTGACTGTGTAGGGAGTTTCAAAAATCTAGCCAATGTTAGTGATGGAATTTGGGTTCCATCCCCTCATACACAACATTGAACATTGAAGAGAGATATTAGGGTATTACCATTTTGCCTATATGCTCAAAGAGAGATTATGGATATGTTTGGAAGTATACATTCTTGGCTGAAAAAGCACTCAATTTAAATATACTCTAATTCACCATTTTGCCTCTATGCCCAAAGAGAGATTACGGATATGTTTGGAAGTAGACATTCTTGGGCAAAAGCATTCAATTTAAGTATACTCTAATTCTGAGAATATGTGTATTAGGGATACTTTTGCATGCCACACACTTAGCTTTACGCGTGATTAGTGGCCATACTTCTATGGGAGCTTGTAACTCATTGATTTGAGTTTGATTGCATGTGTAGAGTCTGAGCTGTGGACTGGGTAATAGATGAGCCATGGAAAAAACATTCACCAAACCACGGTTAGGTGTCTTGTGAGGGCCTAGTTAGGTTATTTGTAGGACCGTAGAACATCATAAACATCTTCGATATAACAGCTTTAGGTTGGTTAGTGGTTTTCCCATTTGTAAACCACAAGCTTGTTGGAGTTAGCTTGTAATCCCAGTTAATGGAGCAACTCCCACCTAGGTGGAAGAAGAGTGGCTGCAGGCCAAGAGGGTTGAACCACTATAGATCATTGTGATCTTTGTGGGTGATTGAATATTTTTGTGGACGCATAATTTAATGTAGTGAATGAATCAAGTATGATAGTATCCTTTGTGCCAAACTAGAAGTGTGAAAAGTGATCATTGAGCTTAAATTGAATCAAGTCTTGTGAGTTACTTGTACCATGCTAGTTATATGCTTGCAATCATGTATATGGACACAACAGAGTTTGGGGACACCTAGAGATTGAATTAGATTTGAATTTAGAGAACAAACAGTACGCTAACCAAAACAGGGGGATTGCATTATCTGGGTAGTCAATTGCCTATCAGCTGGACCCAGCTGCCTGGCTCCAGCAGTATAAGCTTACTGCTTAAGACTTTAACAGATCAGACTCTGATACTCTATCCCTCACACATTATATGATTGAAGCTTACATGCCACTGTGGGTGAAATGCCAACTTGACCAAAAGATCCTTGGTTTGGATTATTAGAGAAAAGTAGCCAACAAACTAAACTTGGAGTTTTGAGTAGCCCTATTTACCCCCCTTCTACCACTCCTTTCAGTATAGCAATCCAACAGTTCCATATTTTGATTAGTTCATGTCTATTATTGCACCTTATTCACTTGATGTAAAATATGTAAGATGGTATATGGTGGTCAAAATATTGGATTGGCCTGTATAAAATATCAACACAGATGATGCACGTAAGTTTCAAAAATGTTAAAACAGAACTCATTTCAGCTCTGAAAAAGTAAAACCTATGACTGAAACAAAAAAATGCACGGTAGTATCCACTATGTGTGTACACCAATATTATGCTGTACCTTGAATTGAATAGGGTCAAAACTTTGGTTGGCATTTTTAAACCCAATCTAATATAATGAATGCAATAGAAAATACAGCCTTACTGAATGTTAACAATTTTTGTGGTGAAAAACATGTGCTCTTTGTCAGTTTCTCTAAGAATAAGTGTTTATTTGTCTACACAACTGAAATACAGTTCATAAATTTACTACTTGTCTCTTTTGGATTGCTTATATTCCTTACTGTGATATTAATTCCTAGAATCATGTCCTTGCAAATGTCATTTTTTTACATTTTGCCCCCGTCTCATGTGAACTAAGTTAAAAATCTTTCTATTGCCTGCATTTGTTGTCCAACACATTTCTGTTCACCATTCTTTTGTTAGTTTGGTATGGACATTCATCAAACTTAATTCCTCTTTTGTTCCATGGCACCGTCTCAGATTAAAGAAATGGAAGTCAGTATGAAGCAGCAAGAAAAGTTTGCCCACCAAGCATCCCTGCATTTTGAATATTGTAAGCTTGCACCTTTTGCAATCTGATCATTTCTGAGTGCTGTTTTTTCAGAATTATTCNATCATTGTGATCTTTGTGGGTGATTGAATATTTTTGTGGACGCATAATTTAATGTAGTGAATGAATCAAGTATGATAGTATCCTTTGTGCCAAACTAGAAGTGNCTCATTGTGATCTTTGTGGGTGATTGAATATTTTTGTGGACGCATGATTTAATGTAGTGAATGAATCAAGTATGATAGTATCCTTTGTGCCAAACTAGAAGTGTGAAAAGTGATCATTGAGCTTAAATTGAATCAAGTCTTGTGAGTTACTTGTACCATGCTAGTTATATGCTTGCAATCATGTATATGGACACAACAGAGTTTGGGGACACCTAGAGATTGAATTAGATTTGAATTTAGAGAACAAACAGTACGCTAACCAAAACAGGGGGATTGCATTATCTGGGTAGTCAATTGCCTATCAGCTGGACCCAGCTGCCTGGCTCCAGCAGTATAAGCTTACTGCTTAAGACTTTAACAGATCAGACTCTGATACTCTATCCCTCACACATTATATGATTGAAGCTTACATGCCACTGTGGGTGAAATGCCAACTTGACCAAAAGATCCTTGGTTTGGATTATTAGAGAAAAGTAGCCAACAAACTAAACTTGGAGTTTTGAGTAGCCCTATTTACCCCCCTTCTACCACTCCTTTCAGTATAGCAATCCAACAGTTCCATATTTTGATTAGTTCATGTCTATTATTGCACCTTATTCACTTGATGTAAAATATGTAAGATGGTATATGGTGGTCAAAATATTGGATTGGCCTGTATAAAATATCAACACAGATGATGCACGTAAGTTTCAAAAATGTTAAAACAGAACTCATTTCAGCTCTGAAAAAGTAAAACCTATGACTGAAACAAAAAAATGCACGGTAGTATCCACTATGTGTGTACACCAATATTATGCTGTACCTTGAATTGAATAGGGTCAAAACTTTGGTTGGCATTTTTAAACCCAATCTAATATAATGAATGCAATAGAAAATACAGCCTTACTGAATTTTAACAATTTTTGTGGTGAAAAACATGTGCTCTTTGTCAGTTTCTCTAAGAATAAGTGTTTATTTGTCTACACAACTGAAATACAGTTCATAAATTTACTACTTGTCTCTTTTGGATTGCTTATATTCCTTACTGTGATATTAATTCCTAGAATCATGTCCTTGCAAATGTCATTTTTTTACATTTTGCCCCCGTCTCATGTGAACTAAGTTAAAAATNTAATTCCTAGAATCATGTCCTTGCAAATGTCATTTTTTTACATTTTGCCCCCGTCTCATGTGAAATAAGTTAAAAAAATCTTTCTATTGCCTGCATTTGTTGTCCAACACATTTCTGCTCACCATTCTTTTGTTAGTTTGGTATGGACATTCATCAAACTTAATTCCTCTTTTGTTCCATGGCACCGTCTCAGATTAAAGAAATGGAAGTCAGTATGAAGCAGCAAGAAAAGTTTGCCCACNTGGTGCTTTGAACTTGACCAAGTTGCATGCCTAAGAGGTAATTCTTTCTCTTGCATGATTATCGAACACGGGGACATTTTCTTCAACGTTCAAATTCCTCTAGCAAACCTTGTGTTTGCTTTGTAAACTTGCTGCCGATCAAGCCTAACAAAGGCACCAAAGAAAGTTAGACATGAAAATTGCTTATCAAGTGAGATGGTAGTCATGGTGNGTTCCATGGCACCGTCTCAGATTAAAGAAATGGAAGTCAGTATGAAGCAGCAAGAAAAGTTTGCCCACCAAGCATCCCTGCATTTTGAATATTGTAAGCTTGCACCTTTTGCAATCTGATCATTTCTGAGTGCTGTTTTTTCAGAATTATTCTCACTTTTGTGGTGTAGTTGCCCACACACATTTTCTTAATTTTTCTCTGATTTTCCCTTCCTCCACCCCATTAACAAAACAACTCTGTTGCGTTCAAAATCAGCTAATAATTTAAATCTGCATGGCCTGCTGGATAGGATGGAGCTGTTTTCCAGGTGCTCTAGTTTTTTGCACCATTAAGGTCTCCGTGTTCATTCTTGAAACCCTCCATGTTCTTACTATCTACACATACTCTACTTTCAGTAGATTAATTATGTCAGCAATCAACACACACTGTCCAACTAGTGACAATGTGTCTTTGTGGATTCTGGAAATATGTCTTTCTATATAATGTTAAAATGTACTAGAAATGATCTCATCTGGCTCCAGTTTTTAATTGCCCATATCTTTCCATGGACTACATACTGCTGTTTTAATGAGTTACTGACTTATTATTAGTATTTACCATTATTATTGTTATAATTAATATTATCATTTGTTATTATTATGATTACTATTATTGTTACTTTCTTTGATAAGGTAAGAAGGAGGTGGAGGATTATCGTCAACAGTTATCAGCTGCAAAGAAGCATGCAGAATCTGTCGCACTTATTACTCCAGAACTTGAAAAGGCGTTCCTTGAGGTTTGTTTAGTGATGCCTCTTTGACTTACATTAGCAATTCTCTGCATCATGGCTTGATGTTATAATGTGATGAACCCCATATTCTTGTGAATTTGTTTCTGGCCTTTGTGCCAGCCCAAGTTTGGATTCTAACACATTTTTAGTGGTGGAGTGGAATCTAAATCATTTGCTAAGGTGAATAGGATAATTTGTAAAACAAATGGTTTACGGACATGGTAGGATGTTTATAGAACTTGATGATAGATTATTCATCTTAATGAACAATCCCCAGTTACACTAGTGACAATGTAACATGATTAAGAAACAACCATTTGTTGCCAAGATTCTGGTAACTCGAGCAGTGAAGTTCTACTTTTGACACAAAAAAAAAAAAAAAAAAAAAAAAAAAAAAAAAAAAGAAAA
>CAUOFW020002258.1:71474-139237 GCA_963454935.2 Ilex paraguariensis
AAAAAAAAAAAAAAAAAAGAGAAGAAAAGAAAAGAAAAACCTCAATTAAACGATGATCTGAGTAGCGCTTATCCCTAACAACTGCATCAAGTGCCACTATGAAGAAATATTTAAGAGCTTTACTAGTTGTTCTTTTCACTTACAAACCATATGTGGCCTCATGACAGCTAGGAATAATCAGTTGGGCTTCTTACTAACACCTAATAGTTCATTCTGTTATAAAAAAGTGATATTAGCATTGGCCTTGACTTATGACTTGAATAAAGCACTGTCAGCCACGCAACCATATGTGTCAAGGTGGCATATGAAGGGTTCTTAAGGTGATAACCATACCATTTGGAGCCCAGTACAGGCAGGCCTTGGTCATTTTTGTTGCAGGTCATGACCAGCTTTCCAAAAGCAGCATATTAAGCTGCAGTAAACCTCTCTTTTTTGTGAAAACATCTCAGAACAGCTTATTGAAATCTAAAAGCTGGGCTGAGAAAGCTTAATCCTAATTTAAACTATTGAACTCATGCTAGGCTTGGGTTAATCTCTTTNATTATAAAAAAGTGATATTAGCATTGGCCTTGACTTATGACTTGAATAAAGCACTGTCAGCCACGCAACCATATTTGTCAAGGTGGCATATGAAGGGTTCTTAAGGTGATAACCATACCATTTGGAGCCCAGTACAGGCAGGCCTTGGTCATTTTTGTTGCAGGTCATGACCAGCTTTCCAAAAGCAGCATATTAAGCTGCAGTAAACCTCTCTTTTTTGTGAAAACATCTCAGAACAGCTTATTGAAATCTAAAAGCTGGGCTGAGAAAGCTTAATCCTAATTTAAACTATTGAACTCATGCTAGGCTTGGGTTAATCTCTTTGAGGAATCACCATTCTTCAGTTAAAATAATGAACCAGAGTAGTCCGAACTCTCTCCATCTCTCTTCTTTCATATTTGTAATTGAAGAGCATAAGAATTATACTATCATGGCTATATTCTGAGAAGGTTAAAATTTAAGAATATGGGACAGAAAAATGCGGGGAAAAATATGGTTGATCAGAAAAATAAATAACTATTTATAGAGGTGAGCATCAAATAAGAATGACTGATAGAAAGCCAAACTTGCTAACGTTGAAGGATGTTACAGCCAGGTTGGGATTTGCATGAATGAGAAGGGTACACTATAGTGTCAAAAGATTGGGGTTTTAAGTGGAAGTAGGATCCCACAACCAATAGTTTTATCTAACTACCCTTTCTTAAAGTACCAATGAGATGAATAACGAAGGAAATCCCATCAAACTATAGTCAGTATAATGTGTGCATGAATATAGTTCGGGTTAGGTCTTTATTTTTCTTAACCTAAATCAACTTATAATGGGTCAGGTTGAGTTTCAACAATAGTACAACTCGAGTTTTGAAAAACTGGAAAAAATAAAATCAAAAACAAAAATGTTTGCTCAGCTATCCAAAGTTTGAGCAGGTTTTGAGTTTGGTGCTTTGAACTTGACCAAGTTGCATGCCTAAGAGGTAATTCTTTCTCTTGCATGATTATCGAACACGGGGACATTTTCTTCAACGTTCAAATTCCTCTAGCAAACCTTGTGTTTGCTTTGTAAACTTGCTGCCGATCAAGCCTAACAAAGGCACCAAAGNTCAAACTTGCTAACGTTGAAGGATGTTACAGCCAGGTTGGGATTTGCATGAATGAGAAGGGTACACTATAGAGTCAAAAGATTGGGGTTTTGAGTGGAAGTAGGATCCCACAACCAATAGTTTTATCTAACTACCCTTTCTTAAAGTACNTTGACAATTCAATCCCAAATGGCAATTCAACAATCCCAAATGGCAATTCAATCAATTCCAAATGATAATTTAATCCCAAATGACAATTCAATTAATCCTAAATGACAATTCAACAATTCTAAATAACAATTCAATTAATACCAAATGACAATCAATCCCAAACGCAACACACACAGAGAACACAATACACACACTGAGAGAATGAACACAACAAACGCATACACACACACACATACATAGACTCAACACAACACACACCCGATCACAGATCTGTGTATANCTGAGAGAATGAACACAACAAACGCATACACACACACATACATAGACTCAACACAACACACACCCGATCACAGATCTGTGTATANCGGTGCTTTGAACTTGACCAAGTTGCATGCCTAAGAGGTAATTCTTTCTCTTGCATGATTATCGAACACAGGCACATTTTCTTCAACGTTCAAATTCCTCTAGCAAACCTTGTGTTTGCTTTGTAAACTTGCTGCCGATCAAGCCTAACAAATGCACCAAAGAAAGTTAGACATGAAAATTGCTTATCAAGTGAGATGGTAGTCATGGTGNTATATGCACAGATCTTCTGGGTTTCACAGAGAACGAGAGCGAGATAGAGAGAGAGCGCATTGTCTTGTGGGTGAGGCAGCGATGGAGGTGGGTAACGGGCCAGCGATTCGTCTGGTGGTCTGATACAGAGAAAGGAGAGAGGAGGGAGAGAGAGAGAGAGAGAATCGATGGGGGGAAAGAGGGATGAAATGTGTTTTTATACTTCAATAAAAAAAAGCTTTGTTTTGTTGTTAAGAGGAGTTGAAGTCTGAATCTCATTAATTTCTCACCCTTTTGCGCTTCTTGTCTCTGTTTTTAGTGTTTCTTGGAACATCTTTTTTTTTGTTCCCATTTTGTTGGCTTGTTTCTAAGACAACTGAGGTTAAACAAAAACAAAAACAAAAATAATTATCAAATATGTTTATTTTTTTTGGCAAAAATTAAAAANATCGATGGGGAGGAAAGAGGGATGAAATGTGTTTTTATACTTCAATAAAAAAAAGCTTTGTTTTGTTGTTAAGAGGAGTTGAAGTCTGGATCTCATTAATTTCTCACCCTTTTGCGCTTCTTGTCTCTGTTTTTAGTGTTTCTTGGAACATCTTTTTTTTTTGTTCCCATTTTTTTGGCTTGTTTCTAAGACAACTGAGGTTAAACATAAACAAAAACAAAAATAATTATCAAATATGTTTATTTTTTTTGGCAAAAATTAAAAACAAAGACACAAAATAAGAAACAAAAAAATCAAACAAACATCCCCTTAAAAATTCATTTTTGAAACATTGGTTGAAAAATTGAAACATTCTGAAACATAGTTCAAAATCCACCGAAAGACCTCGAAACCCCACCGAAACATCTCAAAATCTGCCGAAACGCCTCAAAACATAGGAATTTTGATATTCAATCAATGATTCGTTTCGGTTTCCATGGAAATGGAAATGTTTCAGACGTTTTGAAATGAAATTTAATTTCTTGGGCTGGACAATGGTTTCCTACACTAACTTTGACATTCAAGTGGGGAGAAATATTTAGAAGAATAACATTCTGGATGCATCTAGTAAAATCATTAACCAAATTGATTTTAATACTTGGTTCCCAAGATGAAACCAATTCCACAGGACCATCCTTTATTGAATCGACTTGGGCAGTTGTCCCCTTGACGTCGTTAACACAGTTGGGAGGGATTTGAAAACCATAATCTGGATACTCATCATATATTGGGAAATCACAACCATCTTTAATAGGGATTAGAGAATCATCATCATCCGAACATTCATTGAATGTTGGGGGTAAATCCCAATCAATTTCTGACTGTAGATAAGATGAATTGCCATAAAAAAAAGCTTCTCCAATAGGTTACATAGTTGGCAATTTATAATGCTAGAGTCGTAATAAAAAGAGAAAACTAGAATCATAATTAATTTGAAAACACAATAAAATAAAATCCTAACTAATATATATAAGGGATTAAAAGAAAGGAGTTTCCTAGTTAAATTAGGAAATAAATTAAAATCTCCTAAAAATTCCTTAAGTGAGCTTCATTAGAAAATAATCGGTCCTACTGACCACGCTCAAATGAAATACCAAAATTACTACTACATATTACTAATTGATGCTGATTTGAGAATTAGGTTTCATTGCAATTTTCCTCGAGATTCATTACTGGCAGACTATGTACAAATGCATGCTTCTGCACAAGAAAGATGCTGCCATGCTAGTGAGATGGGACAGTTTTGATGGTGGTGGTTCTGAGATGTCAGGATTTGAAGCAGTAACCTAACAATTCAAACAACATACAGTTCAATGGATCCCTTAATTCCACTCGGCTTTCTTTGGAAACAGATGTCTTCTAGTGGACACATTTCCTTTTAATTGGCTGTGTTTGCAGCTGTATGTGCCTGTTGGTATGTTGATCTCCCGCCATAGCCTGATTGTTGAATTGCCTTTTCACTTGGACAAAATCTGGATGTGAGGTGTGAGTTTGAAATTCATGGTATTCAAGGGGGATGAATTGAATATTCTGGCTAGTGTTTAGTTTTTCATTTGCAATCAGTTAATTGGTAATTTTTATTCTGCCCATATGGGACCTATTTTACTGGCCTCGCTTACTATTTCTTGTGTTTTTTTATTGTGTCTTCTACAATTTTATTTGGTTTTGTGCTGTGATCAGGCAAGCAGGACAACTTCAAGTTCTAAGTGCCCACCACCAATCCGGAGGGGTATAACAGTAAACTGCACTCATGTATTTTTTTCTTGCACTTGTGGCTGTTTTATATATCTCACAGCATCTTGAAATTGATATGTGCCAGGAACGTTCGGTATCAACCATTCTGTACCTAGTTTCCCTACAAGATCTCACAAACTGCCCATTTAGGGTGGTTGATGAGATAAATCAAGGTTGGTTAGCCTAAATCGACCACAGCTTTCTTGTTGCAATGATATATGCATTGTGCAGAAGATATTACTGTTTTCCTTTTTTGCCCACAGGAATGGACCCTATAAATGAAAGAAAAATGTTTCAGCAATTAGTTCGGGCTGCCAGCCAACTTAATACACCACAGTAAGAGGATTTCCCATACTTCTAATTTCTGTTATTAGCTAATTTTTTTAGCTTTCATATGGTGCATGCAGCTGATTCTGCATATTGAAGAGATAATGAGATGTCTGTAATCACTATCGTCACCATGAACAACTCAATCCACCGACCTGGTAGGCCAGGTGGTATTGTGTTTGACCCTCATCTTAGTTTTCTGCCCTGTTGCCCAAAAGAAAGAAGTTGAGCCACGGTAAAAATTATACTAGTAATCATAAAAATAACGGTGGATGAAGATTTTGCAAGTTCTGTTTTTGTTTAAAGTGTGTATTAATTAGAATCTAACTCTATATGCAAACGATATTGTTAAAATTTTACCGAGTAAACGGCCCATTAAAAGGAACACAATCTATCACTACAATAATGACATCCCTAGAATATTCAAGGTCCTTCTATACACTATTTGAGGAAGGCTCTTACCAGTAGACCTATTCACAGTGGGTTATAAGAAAATTCAGCTTGTGGCAAGATCAAATCCCATTGTCTAATATTGTCCCATCAGGGCGGCCCGACACATTTTGAGGCCTAAAGCGGCAAATCTGAACAGTCTTTCGTTTTTTTTTAATATTACTACAATTGTTTTTTAAAAAGAAAAATAATTCTCGCTTGTTCAAACACATATTCTTAATCAAATTATTGTATTCTCAAATTTTGCTATCATATGTTATCAATTACAAACATATCTTTTTGTTTGATACATGTAATAAATTTATCAAAAGATTTTTTTTGAGGCACAATTAGTTTTTTAATTTTTTTAATTTTTAAGTTTTTTTTATCTGGCTGGTTCTCCATAATATATAATCAAAATAAATACATATGATCAAAAAGGATCTATAATAATAAAAAAAGCTTGAATTTAAACAAAAGCTCTGAAAATATGAAACAACAATAAAATTTAATTTATCAGTGTTACTTTAAAAAATTAAAATTTGAGTGGGCTATTTTTAGGTAGGTTTGAAGATATGGATTTTGTGAAGCACTAGGACGAGGGTAAAGATATTGATTTTGAATTTTGTGGGTTGATTTATTGATGGGTTCTAGACCATTTAACATAGAATTTTCCTATTGGGCTTAAGCTTTATAAGGTTCCTTGGGTAATGACTTTGAATATTATGAATTTAGAGTTTGGGCCTCAACTAGACTATGGACATATAAATTATGAGGCCTCTTTTATAGCTGGAGCCCAAGGCCCACACCTTTTTTCCTCCCCTATTGGACCGGTGTTGTGTCTCGTGCAAGGCGTCGCAACAGATTTCCCAAGTTTCTATTCACTACTTCTGTTTGGCCATCTGTTTGGGGATGATATGCACTGCTATATTGCAATTTAGTTTGCATTAATTTTCAGTCTTCCAAAAATAGCTAAGAAACTTTGTATCCCGATTGGATGTAATAGTCTTTGACACACCATGTAGTCTAACCACTTCCTGAAAGAAAAGACTTGCCGCATTAGTTGCATTCAACATCTTCGCAAAGAAATGTGCCATCTTCAAGAAACGATCAACAAAAACAAAAATCGAATCAACTCTCCTTGCTGTCCATAGTAAACCCAACACAAAGTCCTTGCTAACCTCAACCCTTGGAGCTGTGGGAATTGGTAAAGGAGCATATAATCCATTTTTTTTTGTTTCTGACCTTAAGAAATTTGACATACATATATCAACATGTTTATATACATCTCGTTTCAAGCTAGGTCAAAAGTACCTTTCCGCCACCAAATAGAGCATCTTTTCNTTTGGATGTAATAGTCTTTGACACACCATGTAGTCTAACGACTTCCTGAAAGAAAAGACTTGCCGCATTAGTTGCATTCAACATCTTCGCAAAGAAATGTGCCATCTTCGAGAAACGATCAACAAAAGCAAAAATCGAATCAACTCTCCTTGCTGTCCATAGTAAACCCAACACAAAGTCCTTGCTAACCTCAACCCTTGGAGCTGTGGGAATTGGTAAAGGAGCATATAATCCATTTTTTTTTGTTTCTGACCTTAAGAAATTTGACATACATATATCAACATGTTTATATACATCTCGTTTCAAGCTAGGTCAAAAGTACCTTTCCGCCACCAAATAGAGCATCTTTTCCCTAACAAAATGACCTCCTCCTTGCAATTAGAAATTCTCTTAAGGAGCCTTTAGGAATGTATAACTTGACACCCTTAAACAACCAACCATCATTAACAACAAATTCTACAAATACCTTGTTGTCTTGGGCTGCATGCTTTTCAAGTTTTTCTTGGAAATATGGGTCTTCCTTGTATTGCTNGTGATACTTTAAAAAATTAAAATTTGAGTGGGCTATTTTTAGGTAGGTTTGAAGATATGGANAACAATAAAATTTAATTTATCAGTGTTACTTTAAAAAATTAAAATTTGAGTGGGCTATTTTTAGGTAGGTTTGAAGATATGGATTTTGTGAAGCACTAGGACGAGGGTAAAGATATTGATTTTGAATTTTGTGGGTTGATTTATTGATGGGTTCTAGACCATTTAACATAGAATTTTCCTATTGGGCTTAAGCTTTATAAGGTTCCTTGGGTAATGACTTTGAATATTATGAATTTAGAGTTTGGGCCTCAACTAGACTATGGACATATAAATTATGAGGCCTCTTTTATAGCTGGAGCCCAAGGCCCACACCTTTTTTCCTCCCCTATTGGACCGGTGTTGTGTCTCGTGCAAGGCGTCGCAACAGATTTCCCAAGTTTCTATTCACTACTTCTGTTTGGCCATCTGTTTGGGGATGATATGCACTGCTATATTGCAATTTAGTTTGCATTAATTTTCAGTCTTCCAAAAATAGCTAAGAAACTTTGTATCCCGATTGGATGTAATAGTCTTTGACACACCATGTAGTCTAACGACTTCCTGAAAGAAAAGACTTGCCGCATTAGTTGCATTCAACATCTTCGCAAAGAAATGTGCCATCTTCGAGAAACGATCAACAAAAGCAAAAATCGAATCAACTCTCCTTGCTGTCCATAGTAAACCCAACACAAAGTCCTTGCTAACCTCAACCCTTGGAGCTGTGGGAATTGGTAAAGGAGCATATAATCCATTTTTTTTTGTTTCTGACCTTAAGAAATTTGACATACATATATCAACATGTTTATATACATCTCGTTTCAAGCTAGGTCAAAAGTACCTTTCCGCCACCAAATAGAGCATCTTTTCCCTAACAAAATGACCTCCTCCTTGCAATTAGAAATTCTCTTAAGGAGCCTTTAGGAATGTATAACTTGACACTCTTAAACAACCAACCATCATTAACAACAAATTCTACAAATACCTTGTTGTCTTGGGCTGCATGCTTTTCAAGTTTTTCTTGGAAATATGGGTCTTCCTTGTATTGCTCCTTGATCACTTCCAGCCCAACTACACCAATAGACAGAGTCTTGAACAAATAAACTCTTCTACTCAAAGCATCAGCCATTTTGGTTTGGAAACGAACCTTGTGTCATAGAGAAAATGTGTACTCTACCAGAAATGCCATCCATTTTGCATGATGGCTACTTAGCTTCTTTTGCGACTTGAAATAACACAAAGCTTCATGATCTGAATGCAAAATGAACTACTTTTGGATCNGATTTTGTGAAGCACTAGGACGAGGGTAAAGATATTGATTTTGAATTTTGTGGGTTGATTTATTGATGGGTTCTAGACCATTTAACATAGAATTTTCCTATTGGGCTTAAGCTTTATAAGGTTCCTTGGGTAATGACTTTGAATATTATGAATTTAGAGTTTGGGCCTCAACTAGACTATGGACATATAAATTATGAGGCCTCTTTTATAGCTGGAGCCCAAGGCCCACACCTTTTTTCCTCCCCTATTGGACCGGTGTTGTGTCTCGTGCAAGGCGTCGCAACAGATTTCCCAAGTTTCTATTCACTACTTCTGTTTGGCCATCTGTTTGGGGATGATATGCACTGCTATATTGCAATTTAGTTTGCATTAATTTTCAGTCTTCCAAAAATAGCTAAGAAACTTTGTATCCCGATNGATAACCAATCCAAGAAAACTTCTTAACTCTGTTAAGGTCTTTGGTGTTGGCCAGCTTGTAATGGCTTGAATCTTGATCAGATCAACTTCTATACCTTGGGTGAGACAACGAAGCGCAAAAACTCTAAACTGTCCACCATAAATCTGCACTTTTTTGTATTAACATACAATTGATTTTGTCTCAAAATGTGCAAAGCAGCCCTTAGATATTCAACATGTGCCTCTTTATCTTTACTATACACCAAGATATCATCAAAGTACAGAACAACAAACTTTCCAGTGATTCATTTCAACACCTGATTAATAAAACTCATGAATGTACTAGGTGCATTAGATAACCCAAATAACTTGACCAACCATTCATACAATCCCTCCTTGGTGTTAAATGTCGTTTTCCACTCATCCCCTTCTCAGATTCTAATTTGGTGATGGCCACTCTCCAAATCAATCTTGGAATAGATTTGCAGACCNTGGTGTTAAATGTCGTTTTCCATTCGTCCCCTTCTCGGATTCTAATTTGGTGATGGCCACTCTCCAAATCAATCTTGGAATAGATTTGCAGACCNGCAGAAATGCCATCCATTTTGCATGATGGCTACTTAGCTTCTTTTGTGACTTGAAATAACACAAAGCTTCATGATCTGAATGCAAAATGAACTACTTTTGGATCAAATAATGTCGCCAAAACTTCAAGCCTTGCATGATAGCATAAAACTCAAGGTCATAAATTGAGTAATTTTGTTGAGCTCCATAGAGTTTTTTGCTGAAATATGCTACCAGACGCCCTTCTTGAGTTAAAACAGCCCCAATTTCAATCTTTGATGCATCACAATCCACTTCCACTTCAAAGAGTTTATCAAAATCTTGTAGTGCAAGTACTGGAGCTTGTGTCATCATCTTCTTTATCTCTTGAAAACTTGTTTCAGCTTTGGAACTCCAACTAAACCTTCCACTGTTGAGATATTTTGTAATCGGAGTGATTATATAGTGCTGAAGTTCTTAATGAATCTTATGTAAAAATAACCAATCCAAGAAAACTTCTTACCTCTGTTAAGGTCTTTGGTGTTGGCCAGCTTGTAATGGCTTGAATCTTGATCGGATCAACTTCTATACCTTGGGTGAGACAACGAAGCGCAAAAACTCTAAACTGTCCACCATAAATCTGCACTTTTTTGTATTAACATACAATTGATTTTGTCTCAAAATGTGCAAAGCAGCCCTTAGATATTCAACATGCGCCTCTTTATCTTTACTATACACCAAGATATCATCAAAGTACAGAACAACAAACTTTCCAGTGATTCATTTCAACACCTGATTAATAAAACTCATGAATGTACTAGGTGCATTAGATAACCCAAATAACTTGACCAACCATTCATACAATCCCTCCTAGGTGTTAAATGTCGTTTTCCACTCATCCCCTTCTCAGATTCTAATTTGGTGATGGCCACTCTCCAAATCAATCTTGGAATAGATTTGCAGACCTGAGAGCATATCCAAAATATCCAACCGAGGTATTGGAAACCGGTACTTTATGATTATCTTGTTAATAGCCCTGTTGTCCACACAAATCCTCCAAGTAAAATCCGTCTTTGGAGTGAGCAAAGCTGGTACAACACATGGACTAAAAGATTCTTGGATAACCTATCTTCTTAGTAGTTCTAGAACCTGCCTCTTAAGCTCTTCATGTTCTTTTGGACTCATCCGATAGTGTGGTAGATTAGGTAGTGGAGTTGCTCTAGACACCAAATCAATGTGATGTTTTTTCTCTCTCAAAGGGGGCAGCCCATCAGACAACTCTTCAGGCATCATATCTCTATATTCATCTAGCAACTCCCTCACACATTGTGGCACCATTTGTGGCTGTTGTTCCTCTTTCTCAATAAGAGCATACAAAATTCCACCCTCTTTGATCTGCCACATGAAATCATTTGAGTTGGGAAGTGAGGATGAACTCTTTAGTATACTCTTTCACCGTGTTCTCATACTGCCTTAGGTTTTGTACCCTTTGGTATAAAGTTTGCTCATAATCACGAGGCAAGAATTGGGCTTTCCAGTTTCTCTTTAATTTTCTTCTATCGTCTAACCTTTCCTTTCTCACTTACTTCTCGTTCATTTTGATATTGTTTTCACCCTGTAGAAGCTGGACCCTTTAGTTTTGCTCCAACAAGCTCCACTTTTCTTTCTTTGGGCATGCCTTTCCAATCAAAATAGTTTTTAATACTATCCATCCAATTCAAAAATGCATCTGGCTCCATCTCCATCAAACTCGGAGATTTGAACCTACATACCATACTCTTTGGGATTTTGTAAGCTATATGTAGTATGAGTCTTTGGCATATCAGTTGTTTTCTTCTTTTTTTTCAATAAAATCCCTCTCATTTAGCATCTTTTTTTCGCTTTCTTTCTCGATTATGCGGGTCGAATCAGAGGTTTTTCCATTGTTTCCCCGCTTTTTTAGATGTATGGTACCACTCAAGAGCACGTACAATGGGATCTTCCCACTGTTGAGGTCTTACATTGCATCTCACAGCTCTCTCTTGATTGGACCCTCTTCCTTTACTAGAACTATCACTTTCTCCACCAGACAAGTCATTGAGCTCATTCTCAACCTACCTAATGCAACCAGATTCATGGTTGCTTTCATCCCCATGATGACGATGACAATTGTTAGTTGCTTGCATAACCAGCTGAGCAAGATNTATTTCTTTCTTGATTATGCGGGTCGAATCAGAGGTTTTTCCATTGTTTTCCCGCTTTTTTAGATGTATGGTACCACTCAAGAGCACGTACAATGGGATCTTCCCACTGTTGAGGTCTTACATTGCATCTCACAGCTCTCTCTTGATTGGACCCTCTTCCTTTACTAGAACTATCACTTTCTCCACCAGACAAGTCATTGAGCTCATTCTCAACCTACCTAATGCAACCAGATTCATGGTTGCTTTCATCCCCATGATGACGATGACAATTGTTAGTTGCTTGCATAACCAGCTGAGCAAGATTTTGAATTTGTTCCTGCAACGCTTCAAACATTTCAATAGTTACATATCCCTCCCTAGGACCACAGCTTGTTCCACCTCGTGTGACCATATTTTCTTTGCACAACTTTAAAATACTCAAAAGCCAAAACAGAAACAAGAAGGAATCCAAGCGAAGAACAAGGCTCTGATACCAATGCAATTTGGTGCAGTAACAGTACAATTTTATAGATATTATAGTGCTGAAGATCTCAGAAAAACATAAAAATAAGTTCTTCCATCGTGAAATAACCACTAGAATCAAAATAAAAGCAACAAAGGTGATGTATTCTCCTTAAACTATGTAAAATACCTGGAACTTTTCTGGACTGAAACGAAGCAGAATCTGCGGTCTTTTTTGCTATAAGCTTATGCGTGTATAACAGCAACAAAGGGACTGGTAGGCGCTGCGGGGACGAACCCTCAAAATCCTAGCCTCCAAATCTTGAAAACCCTAGCTTGTTTGGAGCTGAAGCTCTCTGCAGGAATTCTCCTCTCAAAGAGAAAGTGTTAGAAAACTGGTTGATCACTCCTTGTACATACCCCAAAGCTTCTAAAGGAAGCCACTACAACACTTTGCACATAAACCCCAAAAGAACTAGATATTTCCAAAACACTCCAAACATGTAACTTTCTCTTGCCAACCACCCCAAAAGACGATAAAAGCCCTCACTTAGGTACTGCTAGGCCATTCTGGGATTAAAACTTGAAATGACAGAAGTACCCTTAACCAAATAATGTTTATATACACATGTGCACACGATTTGCATCACATACACTAATAATATCCCTTATACTTCCCCCTATTAGAAGTTTAATTAATATTATTCCATTTTCTTTCCTAAGAACAATTTTCACTTCCTGTTGAAGATGCGAATCTCTTGTTATTCGTCTCCATTTCTATGTCTTGTCTAGTATAATAAATTTCATAAGAATCATAACTTGTATTTTCTACTTCCCTTATGTTAGTCCCTACTCACTCAGTTTTTTGTAGACATGTTATATTAATTTTTCTTCTAATCATGGTTTCAACTAGTTCCATTCCTTTATCTGTTAGTGTCTTTATATTTCAGGTTCCTAACCTAAGTTTAGTATCGTGGATTAACTTCTTTACCCATG
This sequence comes from Ilex paraguariensis, assembly GCA_963454935.2. Classification (NCBI taxonomy): domain Eukaryota; kingdom Viridiplantae; phylum Streptophyta; class Magnoliopsida; order Aquifoliales; family Aquifoliaceae; genus Ilex; species Ilex paraguariensis. Next base: position 84,548 of record CAUOFW020002258.1, read on the forward strand.
ATTGTCCGGAGTGACATAGGAACCATTGCCAATTATTCACTGTATTCAAGCAACTAAAATGCGGTGCCTCTTGTCCATTTTTGGAAACACTCAGGTAAAGGTGCAATGCAGCACTTTTGGGGGATATACTAGTATTTACGACAATATTCTTTAGATTCATCTTCTTAATTTGTTTGACAAGTTTTACACCGGCTATCAGCTATCTAATGCGACGCTCCAGCTTTATCCGGTCTTGGGACTGATTATAGATAAGGGTACACAAGTGGGGTTCCTTTTTTTTTTAAAAAAAAACTGAAACAATAATGTTTTGTTTTTCATATCAAAACACTGAAAATATCTTAAGAGTTTCAAACACATGAAAAAGACAAACTAAAACACATGAAATTGCACACTAATAAAAATACTTGAACAACAGACACAAAATCACACACACCCACACACTAGAACACAAACAAAAAAACTCACACTAATGACAATACATGCCCACACTGAAAACACACAAGCATTGATAAAAATACACGCATAATCAAATAAATAGTGATAAAAAGATAACAGACACATTGACAAAATTACACACGCTACATACACATAAAGATTAAAAACACTCCTTGTAAAGATACACACAAAGAACCCACCCATACACAAACATAAACTGATAAAAATACACATGCACATACACACTAATAANAAGTTTAATTAATATTATTCCATTTTCTTTCCTAAGAACAATTTTCACTTCCTGTTGAAGATGCGAATCTCTTGTTATTCGTCTCCATTTCTATGTCTTGTCTAGTATAATAAATTTCATAAGAATCATAACTTGTATTTNTAGTTTAATTAATATTATTCCATTTTCTTTCCTAAGAACAATTTTCACTTCCTGTTGAAGATGCGAATCTCTTGTTATTCATCTCCATTTCTATGTCTTGTCTAGTATAATAAATTTCATAAGAATCATAACTTGTATTTTCTACTTCCCTTATGTTAGTCCCTACTCACTCAGTTTTTTGTAGACATGTTATATTAATTTTTCTTCTAATCATGGTTTCAACTAGTTCCATTCCTTTATCTGTTAGTGTCTTTATATTTCAGGTTCCTAACCTAAGTTTAGTATCGTGGATTAACTTCTTTACCCATGATTGTCCGGAGTGACATAGGAACCATTGCCAATTATTCACTGTATTCAAGCAACTAAAATGCGGTGCCTCTTGTCCATTTTTGGAAACACTCAGGTAAAGGTGCAATGCAGCACTTTTGGGGGATATACTAGTATTTACGACAATATTCTTTAGATTCATCTTCTTAATTTGTTTGACAAGTTTTACACCGGCTATCAGCTATCTAATGCGACGCTCCAGCTTTATCCGGTCTTGGGACTGATTATAGATAAGGGTACACAAGTGGGGTTCCTTTTTTTTTTAAAAAAAATCTGAAACAATAATGTTTTGTTTTTCATATCAAAACACTGAAAATATCTTAAGAGTTTCAAACACATGAAAAAGACAAACTAAAACACATGAAATTGCACACTAATAAAAATACTTGAACAACAGACACAAAATCACACACACCCACACACTAGAACACAAACAAAAAAACTCACACTAATGACAATACATGCCCACACTGAAAACACACAAGCATTGATAAAAATACACGCATAATCAAATAAATAGTGATAAAAAGATAACAGACACATTGACAAAATTAAACACGCTACATACACATAAAGATTAAAAACACTCCTTGTAAAGATACACACAAAGAACCCACCCATACACAAACATAAACTGATAAAAATACACATGCACATACACACTAATAAGAAAAACACTTAGAAACCCACATAGATAAAAAAAAAAAAATACATTGATCAAACACACAAAACTCACACTCCTTATATAATGCTACACCCCCCAAAAAAGTAGTAATAAAAAGCAAAAACAATAGGGATGAACAGATTTTGTTAGGAATTATAACAATCAACATATTACTATAGTTACCTTACTATAAAGTTCCCTGTATATATTGTTTATGTATATCAAGATAAAACAATTGTCATGAGTTGATTGGGAACAAATCGATGTTTTGTGTGGTGAGGGTGGTGGCATCAGTGATGTTAGTGGCAGTGGCAGTCGCGTGGTACTGGTTGGACGATGGCGATGATGATGATGATGATGACAGTGATTGTGGTGGGGTGGTGTTGGTGACAACAGGATGGTAGTGGTCTAAGATAAATGCGTACAATAGATAAGCGAGAAAAGTAAAATCAGTAAACCAAGCGTGTCAATTTTTGTTTTCCCTGGTGATAAAAAAAGAACCATTACATGCCAAAAACTGAAAATAAAATTCAAAACAAAAGAAATTAAAAATTGAACTCAACGAAAACAAAACAAAACATTGCCAAACACCACCTAACGGATCGGGTAGTGGTATATTTACATCCTTAGATATACCAGCTCAGAAATTCAAGTAGTTACCTTTTTCCGATAGAAATATGAGTAGCTACTTATTTCTAGTAAATACAAGTCATTTCTTATTATTCAGATTCAAATTGTATTTAAAGTTAAAATCCAGTCTGTGACAAGTCTACTTGCAGCCGGACAGGGCCCGCGGGGGGGGGGTTTGTCTGATGATATGACAGAACGTTTCCCAAGTTAGTTTTGCAATTTGATTAATTTACAAGTACAACCGTGAGAGTCATCCAATCTATCAGATACAAGATACAATAGGGTGGGTTTGTTGATTCTCAAGAAGGATACAACCATTACAAAACTTGGTAATTGGTAAATGGAAGGCTGATAATTTGGAAGGGTAATCCATTAAGGTGCTAATTTCTGTATGACTATAGTTCATGGTAGGATTGAAATCAATGACGTCTTCAGAGAAGCAGACATGTCCTTTGCATTTCTCTACAGTGGGGTGTGATGTATAGCTGTGCAAGTAAGAGTATTGATCACCTTTTCTTGTATTGCGCTATTGCATCTTTTTTGTGTTTCAAATTATTTCAGTTGGCAGGTTTTAGATGGGTGATTCTTGCCAGTTTTTCTTCTATGTTTGCGGAGGAATTCAAGGAGTTTGGAAAGCTCAGTAAGAATGATATTCTAATGGACAAGGGTGGGAGAAAAGGTATAGGAAGGGGGAAAAAGGGGGGAAGATCTTTGCTAGAAGAAGAGATGTGCAGGATATAAATTTACAGCAATGATGAAGGAACAGGATGTAAACTGTTCCATAATAGAGTGGTGAACCCTAGTCGGAGAGTGTAGCAGGTGAGGATTGATAGTGGAAACAAAATTTCCTGTAGGGAAGAGGATACTGACAGGCTTCTTTTCAATGTTATTGCTAAATTTTATGGGCAACTCTCCACGATTGCGATAAGTTGGAAAATGAAAAATACAAAATAATCAACAAGGTTAGGGAGTTGGTGGTGGCATTATAGACAATGCTAAGGTCCTTTAATGAGGACGAAATCCCGAGTATGGTGGGAAGAAGGTTCTCCCCTACTAGAGGGGATTCATTTTCTCTCTTTTCGATTTGGTGAAAGAAGGCACTGAGTAGATTGGTAGATTAGATGGAAGAGAGATTTTACTCCCCCCACCCCCCAACAACAACCAAAAAAACCTAGAGGGAGGTATGTTGGAGGGTGGGAGAGGTAGGAAAGTTGGAAGAAAATGCAAGTGAATTGTGTATGGGAATGAATGATCTGCAACATAGTTCCTTATACATTCCAACGTACTAAATGTGGCAGTTCATAAGTTTTTACCATAGATATTGAATATGTAACAATTTTTTTAAAGTAGATGTCAAGCTAGTGCATGTGAAGTGTCATTAAGCGTCTACTTGTTAAAAGAAATTAAATTTAAAATACCCAGATTATTTGTGGGATATGTANCCAAGTGAATTGTGTATGGGAATGAATGATCTGCAACATAGTTCCTTATACATTCCAATGTACTAAATGTGGCAGTTCATAAGTTTTTACCGTAGATATTGAATATGTAACAATTTTTTTAAAGTAGATGTCAAGCTAGTGCATGTGAAGTGTCATTAAGTGTCTACTTGTTAAAAGAAATTAAATTTAAAATACCCAGATTATTTGTGGGATATGTAACATTTGAAATCTCAACATATTAGGTTTTAGGGTTCAGAATGGAGAAGAAAAGAGAAGGGAAGAGAGAAAAGGAAGTGATTATAATTAGGGTTAAGGGGAATGAGAATACTCTAATCTCCCATCTCATCACCCATATATATATTAACTCTTATATGAGGGTGGAGCCATCCTTGCCCAAGTTGAGACAATTGATGTTGGGTCTTCTTTTCTTTTGGTTCAACGAAGTTTTTGCAAGGANATATTTGAGGGTGGAGCCATCCTTGCCCAAGTTGAGAAATTGATGTTGGGTCTTCTTTTCTTTTGGTTCAACGAAGTTTTTGCAAGGATCATTTNTTATATGAGGGTGGAGCCATCCTTGCCCAAGTTGAGACAATTGATGTTGGGTCTTCTTTTCTTTTGGTTCAACGAAGTTTTTGCAAGGATCATTTGTTGACTTTTTTTAGTAAGTTTTGGCTGGGAGCTTAGTTGTAGATGTTTTAGGGTGCTCCTTGTGTGTGCAATGTGTACATGGGCACTTTACAGCTTGACGCTTTAGGATAAGTATGCTGATGAGTTACAGGGAAATTTTGTTGAACCTTGTGGTTAAATTATTTGCATTTATTTCGCTCTTACATTGTGTGCCTTTTATGCGCTTTGGGCTCATCTACTGTGTACATGTAGATTGCAAACGCAAGTTACTTTTTTTCGCGTTCTTATTCTTTTATTTTTGTTATGTATTATGTAAGGGGCATGTCAAATGGTTATCATATAACCAAGTACTCGATTGAATAACATTTAGTAAATGATCAATTCCGATCGTCATCATTCATCAAAATTTACCAGCTGACAACTGAAATACAACCTAGATTGTATACCACATGGAAGGGATGTGCTTCTCTCTGCGATTATACAATAATTGTCTACTTTGCTTGCACGAAACGGGCCTTCTTTTCCATACCAAACCCCTAAGAATGGCTTTGAAGTGCCTTTCTGTTGATGTTGTGCAGGTGTTTCTTACTTACACCAAAGCTGCTACCTAACTTGGAGTACAGTGAAGCATGTAGTATTCTGACTATAATGAATGGGCCTTGGATAGAACAACCCTCGAAAGGTTCAACACCAATTCAAGTCCAAAAAGGATTTGTATTTATATGAGTGAACATTTCTAATTAGCTAATGTTTTCTTGTGCCAATTCAGTGTGGAGCAGTGGAGAAAGCTGGGGATCTGTGATGGGGTTATTGGAAAAAAGTCGTTGCTGAAGACCCCCACTTATATCACTAGTGAAAATGGCAGCAAGCTAGGCCATCATTCTATTAAGGGGACCTGTACCATCCAGCGCAATCTATCAGAACCGAGCTGTCATTTCCTTCACACAATTCAGCTGTCTTAGGAAATTCCAATATTGCTCATACTTACTTGATGTATGTTTTTTTTGTTGTAGATTACATATGATCAAATATTATAGATCTTTAGGAACTAGATTTGAAGTGAAACAGAATGTGATATTGTCAGCAATTTGATGGCACTTTGTGTTGGCTACTTCGTTTCTCTCTTTTTTGGGTGGTCTTTTTAGATGAAACATGATCCATGTTTGAACTCGAGTGTTTTGTGTGTTCCAATTGTCCTGGTGTGAAGTACCCTATACCATATTCATTGTCTCAACATTATCTGCAGGCATGGCCCTATACATGCGTACTCGTGTGCTTATACCAGTAATATGGGTGCACATTCTACCTTTTTAATCAAAGAAAGTAAACCCTCAAAAAAGGGAACCTTTTCTCTCTCCAGCCGTTTTGAGTTAAAATTTGAAAGTGCATTTCGGTAAGTTGGGCTGGTTGTAGAATCCGAAGCTATGATGAAATATCTTAGCTTTCGCACCCTCACCAGGATGTTGGCATTGCTAAATGCTCCGCCACCACGAAGTAAGCTCGCCCGAATATGATAGATGCAGAGTGGCTAAAGAAGTAGGAGGAAGAAAGTAGTTGAATAATTGTATGCACGAGCCATAGGCCCTCTCGATTCATATGCTACTAAAAACAAGCACAAATTTTTTCCTGTTATGGACTCNGTGGCTAAAGAAGTAGGAGGAAGAAAGTATTTGAATAATTGTATGCACGAGCCATAGACCCTCTCGATTCATATGCTACTAAAAACAAGCACAAATTTTTTCCTGTTATGGACTCNATTGGAAAAAAGTCGTTGCTGAAGACCCCCACTTATATCACTAGTGAAAATGGCAGCAAGCTAGGACATCATTCTATTAAGGGGACCTGTACCATCCAGCGCAATCTATCAGAACCGAGCTGTCATTTCCTTCACACAATTCAGCTGTCTTAGGAAATTCCAATATTGCTCATACTTACATGATGTATGTTTTTTTTGTTGTAGATTACATATGATCAAATATTATAGATCTTTAGGAACTAGATTTGAAGTGAAACAGAATGTGATATTGTCAGCAATTTGATGGCACTTTGTGTTGGCTACTTCGTTTCTCTCTTTTTTGGGTGGTCTTTTTAGATGAAACATGATCNTTGATGTATGTTTTTTTTTTTTGTAGATTACATATGATCAAATATTATAGATCTTTAGGAACTAGATTTGAAGTGAANATGATGTATGTTTTTTTTGTTGTAGATTACATATGATCAAATATTATAGATCTTTAGGAACTAGATTTGAAGTGAAACAGAATGTGATATTGTCAGCAATTTGATGGCACTTTGTGTTGGCTACTTCGTTTCTCTCTTTTTTGGGTGGTCTTTTTAGATGAAACATGATCCATGTTCGAACTCGAGTGTTTTGTGTGTTCCAATTGTCCTGGTGTGAAGTACCCTATACCATATTCATTGTCTCAACATTATCTGCAGGCATGGCCCTATACATGCGTACTCGTGTGCTTATACCAGTAATATGGGTGCACATTCTACCTTTTTAATCAAAGAAAGTAAACCCTCAAAAAAGGGAACCTTTTCTCTCTCCAGCCGTTTTGAGTTAAAATTTGAAAGTGCATTTCGGTAAGTTGGGCTGGTTGTAGAATCCGAAGCTATGATGAAATATCCTAGCTTTCGCACCCTCACCAGGATGTTGGCATTGCTAAATGCTCCGCCACCACGAAGTAAGCTCGCCCGAATATGATAGATGCAGAAGTGGCTAAAGAAGTAGGAGGAAGAAAGTAGTTGAATAATTGTATGCACGAGCCATAGGCCCTCTCGATTCATATGCTACTAAAAACAAGCACAAATTTTTTCCTGTTATGGACTCATGTAAGACCTGAGAATTAAGAAATAAAAAGGGATATATTTTTTCATTTAATACCAAAGAAATGATACAAAGACCACTATCCACCCAAGTATAATGATAATATACCAAGTTTTCTCGATCAGAACCTTTAATTTTTGCATGCCATAGGTATTGGCATAATTCCCATTCAATGGTGAAGCATAACAAATGTCAATGGGACATTCACTGTATGTGATCATAAAATGAATGAAAGTTAGTCCATGAAAAGAAAGCTAAATAGAATTCTTGAAACCCATAAAAGGTAGAGAACCAAAAGCTTACACAGGACAAATCCCAGCGATCTAGAAAACAATAGGGTTTGTTTTTGGCATGGCAAGAAAACAAAACTATATGTAGCCAATGTAAAATTTGGGTATTTAAAAATTTCATCTAGAGGAAAAACATAAATTAACAAAACTTTATTACGTCATACGTATCAGTGATAACATGATTTTTTTTTTTTTTTTTGGGATGGCGCAAAAGTATAGCCACTCGTGACTAACCTGAACATGGCTTTCAATATCTGACTTTTTTCTTCATCCTAGGCTCTTAATCCAACCTCTTCTAAGAATTAAGAGCTCTCTTAGGGGCACACAAGAAGCTAATTGAACAACANCCTGAACATGGCTTTCAATATCTGACTTTTTTCTTCATCCTAGGCTCTTAATCCACCCTCTTCTAAGAATTAAGAGCTCTCTTAGGGGCACACAAGAAGCTAATTGAACAACAGAGAATATGATTTACAGGTGTAGATATATTCCTTAAATATTTGATGGAAGCTTGTACTCGAGCATCTCCCTTATATTCAACCGAATGGAAGGCCCCATTGACGAGCATATATGTGCACTTTTCCAATACACTCCTTTTGCACCGGATGGCTTGTTTGCCTCTACTGATTTCTACCAGATTAAAGAAATAACGATCAAATAAAACTTCATACGTGAAGGGTAGATTTTAGATTTTAGATTTTAGAAAGTGTTGGAGCTTAAAACCGTATGAAAAAACATACCACTGCAGCAAGCAAGTTTAAAAGAAGATCTTCCTCTGAGAAATTTGCCTTTCCGAAGGGTAAGTGAACAATACCAGTTTTATCTGCTCTGTATTCAACCTTGCCCTTCTTGAATTCCTCTATAGCCTGCAACAAATGATCTTGTGAATCCTTCTTTTATACTGAATTTCAAGAGTGCGAATTAGTAGAGAATTTAAATTATCAATAGTGCAACCTGGCAACAAGTTTATTGACTAACAGATACAAAGATCACAATCATTCCCACTTCTTACTTTCCCCCTTAATTTCCTTTCTTATTGTGTTGACTGGGATTACACAAACTGAAAGATCCAGGAGTCTAGAGCAGGAACAATGTAGAAAGAACAGGTAAAAAAAACCAAAGCTTACCTCCTCGATCAGAAGTTCAGAATCAGGAAATCTACCTCCAATTTGGGTAAATATGTACGGGCAGGAAGATTTAGACCATACCTGAGGTATATTAGTAGTAACTGTACCAGCCTTTGGGTTTGGCATTAGTCCTCGTGGTCCCAGAATCCTACCAAGACTGGCAACCTGATGAAAGTAGGTCATAAATGTAAATAAAATTCCACGCACGAAGTAAAATCTGTAGTCAATGCTAAGAAAATGTCAACTCAGAACAAAAAGAAACACGGACTCATGTGCCACATGCAGCTTATTTTAACTTCTAATGGCCCTCTTTTACAGAGAATAGCACAAACAAAAAACACACTGTGTGTTTTGAGTGTACAAGCACAATAGGTTGCTACAACAAAAGATTCACCAAATGGGATGGTGTGGACCGAACTTGACCTGCATATCGTAAAACAAGGAAAATAGACAAAACAGCAAAGGGGGCACAAGAAGACCAGAGGCAAGGGCATGCCAGTTAGCCTTGCAAGGATTTTAGATTTGGTGACTAAATTATGTTTCTTGATTGACCAATTTTCCATAAGTCCCAATTTGATGGACAATTGACTGTTGGATGTGTGTATGAACTTGAGAATGCAACAAGAGGATACCTGATCAATGAGAACAAAATGAGGTGGTCGTACCATGAAATCAAATTGATGAACAAAATGGTATTCTATTCCTAATTTCAACAGCTTTTGGGACTTACACAAAAAACAAGGTCATGACAACAATGAAATCTAAAACTTGCAGCCAGAAATAAGCCTGATGGACCTATCCATCCACCATATCCTGATGTCCATGTAGCTTCCAACAGGGATCTAGATCATGCCTAGTCTTCATACAGTATTCACACTTCAGTTGATCTTTATCATTAAACCAAGATGCCTCCCCTTGTGTATCTCTAGTAGGGGAGCTGCAACTAAGGCAGACCTGCTCTTTGGGATGGGAGGGAGCATAAAGGCCCTCCTCCTACTATCCTCTTGCTTAACAGATGCACAAGGCTGTCACCAAGTAGGAAATGACAACCAGGAACTTGATCACGAACCTGATCATATCCACTATAAGTCCAGCAAAAAAATCATGCACTCACCCTTTATCAACCAGCTTCAGAAACCTAACAGCATCAGTTGGGCAATTGGCCTCAAAGTTCATAATAATAATCCAACTAGCAAAGACTATTAAGCTATGCCCAATATTGAGCGACAGCAGGATATGGACACGGGGATAACGTAAAATTCGAAAATATAGGACACGAATATAACAAGGATAAGACCAATTGAAATAAAATAATATATTTTTGAGATAGTAATAAAATTATAATATAATAAAAAAACATATTTTATAACAATATTAGTAATAAGACCTAATAAATATTAATTTTTTTATTAAAATTAAAATAGATCAAAATAAACATATACTATTTTCATCAAACATCATTACATCCATTAACATTCATAGTATATAAGTTACATAACAAAAAATACAAAAAATAAAAAATCACACTATTTTTAATAGTTAACAAATATATTTAAAAAAAAAACTTTGTTGTATATCAGTCGGCTATGTCCAACTGAGTTCACTATTCAAGACACTGCCACAGCACCCTTCGCGAAATATCTGTCCTTCCTAGAAGACAATTATATCCCACTACTTAGTTTTTTGAAACTTTGCTAGTAGTTTATAGGCTTGAGCATTATTATCGACTTTTAAGTAGGTTTGACAATAGCATTCCAAATCTTCCATACAGCTATATCGAAAAGTAAAAAACTTCGAGCAATAGATGGTTGTGTATGATTATCACAGCAAAAACGATGACTTCTTTGAATACAATTACCTAGAAGGAAATAGGCATCAATCGACGAAGTACAAAATTGTAACCAAGTTGAATAGTTAATGCCATCCAACTCAATGGAGCTAATCTGAAGAGAGAGGTTATCACCAAGAACCCCTACATGACTCAACCCCACTCCCCTCATTACTACTACTAAAATAGAACTAGCCTCATCCACACATTAGGGATAACAACACCATAAAGTATACTCAATAGAGAATATAGCATTCGGAAGTCCCATTGAAAAATTTCTCATAAAACAATCTTATAGCTGATAAAGAAAAACAACCACCATTCTAATTATACCAAAAAATTAAGCAATTGGGGCTGTCAGAGTGCAAAAGTGAAGTGCCGATCTACCAAAAACTAGAAATAATCACTAACAAAGTTGTTTTGCCTCCTAGGAAGCATAGATACGGATATGAGATACGGATACGATACAATTACGACAATACGACAAAATCTCAAAAAATAAGATATAGATATGACCAAATTATGTCTATAAAAATATACATATTTTATATTTGTACTATTATGTAATGACTTGATAGCTATAATTTTATTGATTCTTTATCAATGATTAACAACATTAATAATTTTTTATATTCAAAAAGGTACCTATTGTCTCATAATGGTATATCTACAAAGTGAACATGATTAACTAAAGTAATAAGAACCAACATTTAATTAGATTGTTTGCTTAGAAAATATTTGTTACTAAGATTATAGTGTACTTGTTGGACGTGTCATGATGGATAATATTTGAAAAACACCCACATGTCTTCAAAGTCATATAAATAATTTTTGTTGATATATTGCATTGCATGTGAAATCGAAAGGAAGGAAAAAACTAAAAGTTACACATACTTCTTTGCATATAAAAGTATTCGTGAAGTATCCACATATTTTATTTATTATTGAGTATGTTTAGTGTGTATCCGATACATATCCTTGAATACCCGATGAGTATCGTATCCGACACGATATTTGGGAGGAGACAAAAGGCTTTAATATAATAATGGAAACTCATTCTAAAACTTTTTCGATATATGAACAAGATGACTATAGAAGAGTTGGTGAACATTGTTCTGACTCATAGCTCTAAGATGACTAGCATGAATGAGTCGACTTCAACATCACCTAGTCTTTTAATCATAGACAGACTTGTGACCTCAACATAAAAGGATGAGCCTGGTCTATCTATTTGCCTTCATTGGCTTAATTCACTCCAATGACCCAATATAATCTACCTACTTCGCTACAATGGTTCCTGATGAGAACTACCTAGATGCTGCATCAAGGTCGATTGTTAGGGGTGCGATGGGGTAGAAATATAGTTTACGTTTCAATTTGATCAGTTCACCCGTAGGGATGAATGAATAAAGCTTTTCTTCGGAGAGAGAAATCCTGTTCCCGAAGACCACGTTACTTGGCTTGAGCGTACGTATATGTCAACCTTAACAAAATATCAATGCAGCTTGCCTCAAACAAATGGAACAAACCACAGATTCAAGGGGGCACCCCTTTGATCAGATTGAGCGAAGAGAAACAACCCAAAAATCCACCAATATCAAATATGGAAATAGGTCCTAAACACTGAAAAAATTTTGAAAATTAAAAAACCCATTCGAAGGCTTCACAGAATTTCTCAAAAATCACCACAATTCTCAGCATGTGTCCATCCAGGCCTCCTAGTCTGCACACACTGATGTCATGTACAAATTCTAATGTCAGCTATACAAAAAGCTGCCATTTTTTCTCTGGCAATCTGCAGATGATGCTTCACAAGTTTTAGTGCATATGAGGTTCGATTGTGTTTAATCATTAACTCTAATAAAAAGTTGAAAACTAAAGCCTAGGCCAGAAGAAGAAAGTAAAAAATTGAAAAGAGAGGTAATGGAAAGTGTAATTCAAAATAGGGTTTCAGTTGAAGTTGTTAAATTAATCCCTTCACCCATGCACTTATTGTAAACAAAATCCCTTAAATTTCAATAGTAGGACCCATCACTAAGATCAAAACATATGCTAGCAGTTATCCAACTTAAAAAATTCACATATTATACATAACACATGAATTTAACTATAAGCAAAAGTAACAAAGAATTTTAAAAATAATAAAGAAAATCAAAGAGAAAAAGTGGTGTTTTGTGGCAGAAAGAATGGTACACCCTCCTCCTTGAAGGTGATCAACAAGTGGTGCCAAAGAGTTCTTAGCACCATCAAAAGCATATTAATGTCTATGTAAGTAAAGAATAGTCAAGAAAGTCTATAGTAGTTGCACACTGCGCCATGATCATGGTTCAAGGTCATGAAATTGATCATCAACTCGGAGAGGATTGAGGAGCATTGGTGACCGTGTCATAGATCGATAGCAAGTAGTGTACACGAGATGCTAGGTAGAAAAGAAATAGGACACAATGAGAGATTCATGTTCTATTGTGGTGTCATTGAACAGTAGTGGCAATACATCGTGGTTCAACGATAATGACTTGAAAGACTAGACCGAATTGTTCAAGATGTCTCTAAGTCAATCATGAGTCTAGTGAGACCTGTGGTGTACACAAAATGTATATCAATTTCAGAATAGAAAGTGTCTTTCCGGATACAACTCAATCAGATCATATCCGTATCACCTGAGACTTTCAATAACGACTTTGATTGTTTGTAGCTAGGTACTCCATCTTCACCTTCACTAGGTATCACCTTGGATATTTGTATAGATTGTGATTGGTTGATATACACAGGATCAAAAGACAAAAAAAAAAAAAAAAGGATGCCTAAGAAATGATGTACAATTTGTCCAAAGGAATCAAAAACAAGCGGTGCCTATGATAACAGTGATTAGAAAATACAAGAGATATAGAGACATCCATCTCCTCATCTTGATGAATACTTTGCACAGGAAATTATTCTTGACAAATGAACCTTCTTCAAGTATAGAATAGAACCTTTCCAAGTTATAATTTTTCTGCTAAACTTCTCCTCAACACTTAAGGAAAAAAAGGGAAAACAGGGTATTCCATCCAATGAACAAAATTTAGTTTAATTTCCTTTCAAACAAAATGACCAAAATGTCTTGGTTTTGATGGAAAATTGAAAATTGATGGTCTCATATTTTGGAACATTTTAGAAGCGAAATTCTAATGTTTCAGTTTCCAAACTTTTTCCTATTCCTATTCCTATTCCTATTCTGTTTCCAAATCATTCCACATACGTTTCCATTTCCTAGCTAACCAAAACTATACATCCAAGCTAAATTTTGATCCTTGATCCTTTCAACCACCATATATTGATGAACATAAAGCAGGTCAATGCCACAAAACACAAAAAGATGAGCAGAGCAACACCTTAGGCATCATATCAGGCGTAGCAATTAATTTGTCAAATTCCATGAATCCTCCTTTTATCTGCTCTATCAAGTCCTCTCCTCCAACCAAATCTGCTCCTGCATTCTTTGCTTCATCAAACTTTTCCCCTGTAGAAATTCAACCACAAAGAAGGCCAAACCAGATATGGCAATTATAAAATGTAAGCAAGTAGGAAGAATGAACGGAACGTAATAGTTTCACAGATTCCTTTTCCATGCAAGCGAAGTTCATAAACACAAGTGTCAATAAATAAAACCGGTGCCTATAGTAAGTATAATTTTCATAAGAAGAGATAAAAGTTCTTAATTCTAAAGAATTAGGCAATAATAGCATATTATGGTTATTTATGAATGAATAATTTTCACTGATGAAAATACTACCTAAGTAAAAAACTCATAGGTAGAAATCAACATAGCAGCAGTTAAGGAGCAGGGAGTTGGCATTCCCACATCTTGTTAAGTTCTTTTCTTCTTTTGTTCATACTCAAGAAAAGCATACCATGCTCCAAACCAAAAGGAAGATGTTATATTGGAAATAAGCAAAGAGAATGAAAAGAACTCATCATCCTTCAAAGCAGAACCTAGTCTGAGGTAATTGAGAGGTGTGTCTACCTTGAGTTAGAACAGCAACTGTTACAGTCTGGCCAGTTCCCTTGGGCAAATTCACCTACAACAGAAGACAAGAAAAGTTTGAGATATTAACTAATACGCACTTCATATAATCAATCAATGCTTTGAAAACTCACCGTTGCCCTCAACTGTTGATCATTATATTTGGGATCAATGTTGAGGCGGAAATGGGATTCAGCTGTTTCGACGAACTTTGTGCTTGCTGTTTGCTTGAGCAGTGATATTGCAGTTGTTAAGTCGTAATCTTTCTTGTTTTCCCTCAATTTCTGAATTTCCAAAAATCTCTTGGACCTCATCTGAAAATTCCAGCAAAAAGAGTATTAATCACACTTGACATCATGAGTAAGTAAACAGAGGAAAAACAGAAAAAAAGAGAGGTATTCGAAAGCATGAACGTAACAATCTGATTAGAGGGGAAAAAATGATGAAACAGGTCCAGGAATCCACATTCCACAAACAAGGAGGTGAGGACAAAAGGTATGATGATGTAAAACTTTTCTTGAAGTTGAAGTGATTTCATGAACCTATCATATATTTTATACAAAGAAGGAAAGAAAGATACAAAATTGATTGAATTACATAAATGATCCTCGACGGAAGGGAAGGGATCGAGAGGAGATGGTGAAAGGGCATGTTCACACCGATAAGGTGTTTGTAGGGAGGAGATTGGAGAGAAAACGGAATTAGTAGATTGGGTTTTATGTTGCGATCTCGGTGTTTTGGATTTGAACTTTGGGTTTACGGTTTGGGTTTTGAGTTTTTGGCATTCAAAGGGTAAAATGGTCATTGGACAGTTTCTCTCAACTTTGTCATTTGACCATTAGTTTATTGGGGTCGATTGGAAATTTTCATACCACAAGCAGAGTGTAATAAGTGCAAACCTAGAGCATAGTTCATGTAATTTGTTGAAGAATAAGGGCAATAGAAATGGTAAACTAATTGTTGCATGAACCTAATTACCAAGCTAAAACTAAAAGCAAAGCTCAAAACTAATGCATTGGCCGTGTGAATAAATGCCTCGTGAAGTGGCAAAGCATCGGACTAACAACCCTGAGTTAACTATATGGACAGTCATCCTGTGCAAATAATGTCAAATGGTGTCTATACTAGTCCATTTGTTTAGCATTCTCGTTAACAAAGAACAAACTGGGCAACAACTATTTATGACCCAAGGCTGTTATAACAATATGCCCAAATTGCTAGTCCAATATTTTGCATATTTATAATAGATTGCTAACTGTGGCCTAAATCAAGAAAATCCCATTAAATGTTTCAACCTTTGAACCGTTGCAGTTTAAAAGGCAAAAGCAAAATTAGGCTATGCTTCACTAAAAGTAATCTGCTAACATGTGAATACTATAGCATTTTGCTATAGTAGTGGGATGGAGAGCATCATGTGATTTATAGGTTCTTAAAGTTTGTTGCTTTTCAATTTGTGCTTCCTTGATTATGATTGGATTTCTTATCCAATCTTTCTTAATGTACTATATTTTTCTATTTTAATACAAGAGTTTCTGTTTTCTATCAAAAAAAAATCACAATTTAAGAAGAAAATAAGCAAAGCCCGTTGATTGAATCTGCACATACCCATTATTCAAGGGTTTAATACAAAAACCAGAAGAAGACACGAAACTTAGTCTGCCTCTGGACAAACTTCAGAGATAGTACTATAGGTAAAATTCAGCATCATAATTGAGAAAAAAAAATTCAAGCGAAGGCCACAAGTACCTCAATAACATCCATCATACTGGGTTGAAGAGCAAGAACAACAAATGCATATGAGCTAACGTGCATTGTGTCAATCCCATTTCAATGGTAATACCAAATCGTTTATCAATCCAAAACTCTTAGTTGGGAATAAAGAAGAAAATCAAGTGAATACTGCAAACCTTAAATGTAATTATAAGTTACAATTCAAGGGATAAAATTATATAAGTTCTCTGTCCTAATTGAATGGCAACAAGATAAGGGTTTTGACATTAAATTTCACGAACAAAAGCAATTGCTCATAAAAATAAACCAAAACTACTTGTCAATCACTAGATATGTCTAAAAATAACCGAAATAAAACTAGAGCAACAATAATAATTAACGAATTAACAATTGAATGGCAGAACTACAAGGTTTCAACTTCAAAATTCTGAAAATAAAATCTAAGATTAACACAGAAGTCAAGCAAAACCTACTTATCAAATAACCAAATACATGTACAAATACAAGAAATGAGTTCAATGCATACTCTATCCCTCTTCAGAGGCAGTGCAGCTTTGCCTTTCTTGGGCTTCGTTGGAGGAGTTGAAGCAACACCACCTTCCACCACCACCTCATCTTCGTCTTCCAGAGCCACTGCTACCTCAGCTTCAGCGGCCAAAGCAGCCACAATAACTGGGCAAGACTCAGATTTTGCCAAAGAAACATCAACCCAATTGATTGATTTTCTTCCTCTACACTGTAACACCAATGGGTAGAGAGAGAAAGTGTTGGACGTCTTGGTGGAGGTAAAGAAGAGTGGTGTGGGCTTGAATGACAGAGAAGAACGGTTGAGCTCTTGAGCAAGGACCGAGGACAGAGATAGACTGGAGGGTGTAGCAGAGCGGGCCATTTCCAGTGTTGTGTTGGCCTTTGGTTCAGCAAAATCTCTCCATGTATATGTCTATCCAGATGTAACACGAAGAGTGGGATCAATGACATTTAACACCCCGAAAGATTCTTATACTTTTAATTTGTACCATTAAAATTAAAATTTTCACATAGCATCCTCAACCAGATAAAAAAGGTAACAATGTGGTACAAAATCAAATGTTTATTCTTTTCTGTTTAGTTTAGTTTAGTTTACCCAAGGAGATATGATAATCTTGTACTTTACTGCACCGTAGGACAGAGGTTTATGTATTGGAATAATAGTATAGAAGCTTATGTGTCTCTCACTCGAGCAGTAATGCTAGACCAATAAGAAAATAACTTAAAAAAGAGGTTGAATGATATGTCGTTACTATAGTTGTATCTGTGCTTTTATTTATTTCAAATTTGTAAATATTTTTGTAAAGAGGTTGAATGATATGTCGTTACTATAGTCGTATCTTTGACTGTACTTTTATTTATTTCAAATTTGTAAATATTTTTGTATCGTATCGTATTCTTTTATCTAATTCTTTTGGTCATTCTATCATTTTCTACTAGATATCTTCCAATAGATTGAAAGATAAAATTGAAAATTATCTAAACTTTTCCTTTTATGAGAAAGTAGAATAGAAAGAAAACTATTTTAGAATTATATTAGAGTTAACTACTTATTTGGCTTTTGATATATACTATTTGTGTCGATGAAACTCCTGAACTATATTTTGTGTAAATTTTGGTCCTTCAATTACTTATTTGGTCCCATCTAAATGCGTTGTTAACTTTGATATAAATCCTTACCTACACAGCAAGTGAGTTAGAGATCAGATATAGTTCCCATCTTGTCTTTCAAAACTCCTGTGTTGACACACTACAATGAAATTATCTCTATAGGATTTGAAGGGAAATCGAATTTTGCCGACTTGTCAAATTTTATTAATTTGGGTTGTAATAGTGGTGACTGATGTTTCTAATCCATCCAATTTAATTTGAAACATTAGGTTCGAGTACGATGGTAATCTTTTTCTATCTAAATTTTAGTATTTTAATGTGGAATTGTTCTAATTTTATTTGTCTTTTGTTTAGAAATTTCTTTTTATGATCGATTGATCGCATTTTTAAATAGTAATATTTCAATATATCAAAATATAGAATGAAAGGATTAGTTTTATATGCTCAATATATCCACATATTTCTCACATGATCACTGTTCGTTGTACATACTCCAAATGTACCCACATATTTCTCACATGACAAGTGTTCTCTATCAACTAGTGCACATCCCTTTTGATATAATGTAATGACCTTACCCTGCTTGAAAGATATATTCCGGAATTTTTTTCTATTTGTGGCCTTCAAAAAATCATCAATTTATCTCAAAGATATATTCAAATAGTAGATATACTAAATCATACTATTTAACATCTCTAGTGTCTTCAAGTCTTCGTTTTGTACCCTCGTGTACACCGAAAAAAAAAATCAAAACAATAACTCGAAATAGTTCACATGAAATGCACAGGTACATTAACTAGTTAAAACTAAATGGAAGAATAAATAACTCACTTCCCTCCAATAATCTGCAACCACTTTCATTCCTGGTGAAGATCTTATACCAGGCTTCAAAAAGAAATGAGATTGTGCCACTGTCTATGTTTCTCTAAAAAGACAATATGGAATATGTTAATTTCTTAGTCACGTTCAAATCAATGTAGATTTGAACAAGGTTCTTCATGAAGGAAGCCTTTGTGATTTCTCTGGTTTTTTTAAAATTGAAAACTCTATTAGTTTTGACACATTATCTGTAATTACAATATGACCAATCTTAGATCAACATATAATTAGTCAAATCTAAATGGTGGGGGTGTTTTACGATTATAAGCCCACCATGTCTATACCAAGGAAGAAAACATGTCATATAGCAATAACATATACTAAAGAAAATTCGAAACTAGGATACAGAAATTCATGTTGTCAACTTCATGAACACTTCTGTCTACCATAGTCCTTCCCTCATCATTAGTTCTTATGTTGCTCTCTCTCTCTCTTGGGTTTTTTGATTCTTACTCATGTTTTCACATGCTGCAGTCAAAACTAAAAAGGGAATACAAAAGAACTGAGAGTATTGAGATTGTTAATGATGAAGTTTCAAATCTAGAGCTAGGGAACCAATGAGGGAGAATGAATTGGTAAGCTTTGCATCTTCCTATCTGTAATGCTTTCATGTCTAAGTACTTCAATGAATTTCCAAAAGTTTCTTTGGTATGGTCTCTTATATGGATTGTTGGACAAAAACCTTCAATGATTCTTTACTTCGCTTATATTCTCACCANACCACCACCTCATCTTCGTCTTCCAGAGCCACTGCTACCTCAGCTTCAGCGGCCAAAGCAGCCACAATAACTGGGCAAGACTCAGATTTTGCCAAAGAAACATCAACCCAATTGATTGATTTTCTTCCTCTACACTGTAACACCAATGGGTAGAGAGAGAAAGTGTTGGACGTCTTGGTGGAGGTAAAGAAGAGTGGTGTGGGCTTGAATGACAGAGAAGAACGGTTGAGCTCTTGAGCAAGGACCGAGGACAGAGATAGACTGGAGGGTGTAGCAGAGCGGGCCATTTCCAGTGTTGTGTTGGCCTTTGGTTCAGCAAAATCTCTCCATGTATATGTCTATCCAGATGTAACACGAAGAGTGGGATCAATGACATTTAACACCCCGAAAGATTCTTATACTTTTAATTTGTACCATTAAAATTAAAATTTTCACATAGCATCCTCAACCAGATAAAAAAGGTAACAATGTGGTACAAAATCAAATGTTTATTCTTTTCTGTTTAGTTTAGTTTAGTTTACCCAAGGAGATATGATAATCTTGTACTTTACTGCACCGTAGGACAGAGGTTTATGTATTGGAATAATAGTATAGAAGCTTATGTGTCTCTCACTCGAGCAGTAATGCTAGACCAATAAGAAAATAACTTAAAAAAGAGGTNTTTATCTCAAAGATATATTCAAATAGTAGATATACTAAATCATACTATTTAACATCTCTAGTGTCTTCAAGTCTTCGTTTTGTACCCTCGTGTACACCGAAAAAAAAAATCAAAATAATAACTCAAAATAGTTCACATGAAATGCACAGGTACATTAACTAGTTAAAACTAAATGGAAGAATAAATAACTCACTTCCCTCCAATAATCTGCAACCACTTTCATTCCTGGTGAAGATCTTATACAAGGCTTCAAAAAGAAATGAGATTGTGCCACTGTCTATGTTTCTCTAAAAAGACAATATGGAATATGTTAATTTCTTAGTCACGTTCAAATCAATGTAGATTTGAACAAGGTTCTTCATGAAGGAAGCCTTTGTGATTTCTCTGGTTTTTTTAAAATTGAAAACTCTATTAGTTTTGACACATTATCTGTAATTACAATATGACCAATCTTAGATCAACATATAATTAGTCAAATCTAAATGGTGGGGGTGTTTTACGATTATAAGCCCACCATGTCTATACCAAGGAAGAAAACATGTCATATAGCAATAACATGTACTAAAGAAAATTCGAAACTAGGATACAGAAGTTCATGTTGTCAACTTCATGAACACTTCTGTCTACCATAGTCCTTCCCTCATCATTAGTTCTTATGTTGCTCTCTCTCTCTCTTGGGTTTTTTGATTCTTACTCATGTTTTCACATGCTGCAGTCAAAACTAAAAAGGGAATACAAAAGAACTGAGAGTATTGAGATTGTTAATGATGAAGTTTCAAATCTAGAGCTAGGGAACCAATGAGGGAGAATGAATTGGTAAGCTTTGCATCTTCCTATCTGTAATGCTTTCATGTCTAAGTACTTCAATGAATTTCCAAAAGTTTCTTTGGTATGGTCTCTTATATGGATTGTTGGACAAAAACCTTCAATGATTCTTTACTTCGCTTATATTCTCACCAAGTAAATAAATGTAATTATCAGTTGGTACTACATTTTTATGTGAAAGAAATAAACTTAGAAACCTTTTATGTAGAGTTGTTGGTGAAATTCTGATGCCAATGTTACAAGTGGTCTTTGTTGAATGTATTTATCTCTAGCCACCAGGCACTCAGATAACAGAACAATTCATTGTGCATACAATTGAGGCCATTGTTATAAATATTAATGGGCTCTCCTTCATGAAAAGCCGGGTTTCATGATAAACTTTAGGTGTAAATAAATGTATAACACAAACGCATAAGGAATTGGGAGAAAGAGAGTGAGAGACAAACAAGTATTTAGAACTTGCTTTGATGTTGTGAATTTCCAGAAAACTGACAGGCTCTTTGTGAAGTTATGAAGTGCAAATTGCAACGTATACCTTTCAACAACCTGGGAGTAGAGGTGGGAAATGGGTGGATTGGGTTGGATTAAATTAGATTGGGTTAAAATAAATTCAATTTATTTTTCACTCATGTAGTAAATGGGTTATAATAAGTTGGGTTTATAACGGATTGGGTTAAGCCGATTAACTCATAAAATAATTAAAATTTTTAATAGACACATTAGTACATCAAAGCGCACACACACACACACATTAGTAGTACACTAAAATACAAGTATACACACACACTAATACACCAAAAATACATACACATATTCTAATACAAAAATTAAAATACATTTAATTAAAAAAATACACAAATAANAGTTTATAACGGATTGAGTTAAGCCGATTAACCCATAAAATAATTAAAATTTTTAATAGACACATTAGTATATCAAAGCGCACACACACACACACANTTGCACATCCCTTTTGATATAATGTAATGACCTTACCCTGCTTGAAAGATATATTCTGGAATTTTTTTCTATTTGTGGCCTTCAAAAAATCATCAATTTATCTCAAAGATATATTCAAATAGTAGATATACTAAATCATACTATTTAACATCTCTAGTGTCTTCAAGTCTTCGTTTTGTACCCTCGTGTACACTGAAAACAAAAATCAAAATAATAACTCAAAATAGTTCACATGAAATGCACAGGTACATTAACTAGTTAAAACTAAATGGAAGAATAAATAACTCACTTCCCTCCAATAATCTGCAACCACTTTCATTCCTGGTGAAGATCTTATACCAGGCTTCAAAAAGAAATGAGATTGTGCCACTGTCTATGTTTCTCTAAAAAGACAATATGGAATATGTTAATTTCTTAGTCACGTTCAAATCAATGTAGATTTGAACAAGGTTCTTCATGAAGGAAGCCTTTGTGATTTCTCTGGTTTTTTTAAAATTGAAAACTCTATTAGTTTTGACACATTATCCGTAATTACAATATGACCAATCTTAGATCAACATATAATTAGTCAAATCTAAATGGTGGGGGTGTTTTACGATTATAAGCCCACCATGTCTATACCAAGGAAGAAAACATGTCATATAGCAATAACATATACTAAAGAAAATTCGAAACTAGGATACAGAAATTCATGTTGTCAACTTCATGAACACTTCTGTCTACCATAGTCCTTCCCTCATCATTAGTTCTTATGTTGCTCTCTCTCTCTCTTGGGTTTTTTGATTCTTACTCATGTTTTCACATGCTGCAGTCAAAACTAAAAAGGGAATACAAAAGAACTGAGAGTATTGAGATTGTTAATGATGAAGTTTCAAATCTAGAGCTAGGGAACCAATGAGGGAGAATGAATTGGTAAGCTTTGCATCTTCCTATCTGTAATGCTTTCATGTCTAAGTACTTCAATGAATTTCCAAAAGTTTCTTTGGTATGGTCTCTTATATGGATTGTTGGACAAAAACCTTCAATGATTCTTTACTTCGCTTATATTCTCACCAAGTAAATAAATGTAATTATCAGTTGGTACTACATTTTTATGTGAAAGAAATAAACTTAGAAACCTTTTATGTAGAGTTGTTGGTGAAATTCTGATGCCAATGTTACAAGTGGTCTTTGTTGAATGTATTTATCTCTAGCCACCAGGCACTCAGATAACAGAACAATTCATTGTGCATACAATTGAGGCCATTGTTATAAATATTAATGGGCTCTCCTTCATGAAAAGCCGGGTTTCATGATAAACTTTAGGTGTAAATAAATGTATAACACAAACGCATAAGGAATTGGGAGAAAGAGAGTGAGAGACAAACAAGTATTTAGAACTTGCTTTGATGTTGTGAATTTCCAGAAAACTGACAGGCTCTTTGTGAAGTTATGAAGTGCAAATTGCAACGTATACCTTTCAACAACCTGGGAGTAGAGGTGGGAAATGGGTGGATTGGGTTGGATTAAATTAGATTGGGTTAAAATAAATTCAATTTATTTTTCACTCATGTAGTAAATGGGTTATAATAAGTTGGGTTTATAACGGATTGAGTTAAGCCGATTAACCCATAAAATAATTAAAATTTTTAATAGACACATTAGTACATCAAAGCGCACACACACACACACATTAGTAGTACACTAAAATACAAGTATACACACACACTAATACACCAAAAATACATACACATATTCTAATACAAAAATTAAAATACATTTAATTAAAAAAATACACAAATAATGGGTCGGGTGATGTGGGTTATGAGTTAACCCATAGGGGTCATGGGTCGATCCATGAGTCACGGGTCAANTAGTGTCTTCAAGTCTTCGTTTTGTACCCTCGTGTACACTGAAAACAAAAATCAAAATAATAACTCAAAA
Organism: Ilex paraguariensis; assembly: GCA_963454935.2. Taxonomy (NCBI): domain Eukaryota; kingdom Viridiplantae; phylum Streptophyta; class Magnoliopsida; order Aquifoliales; family Aquifoliaceae; genus Ilex; species Ilex paraguariensis. The sequence goes on from CAUOFW020002258.1 coordinate 108,487, forward strand.
TAGTTCACATGAAATGCACAGGTACATTAACTAGTTAAAACTAAATGGAAGAATNATGGGTCGATCCATGAGTCACGGGTCAAGTCGTGGCTCATGGATCGATACATGGGTCACGAGTCGACCCATGGATTATGGATCAACCCACGGGTCATGGATCGACCTATTGGCCGTGGGTCATGAGTAGTGTATTAGTTTGTGTTTTTGGTGTAGTAGTATGTGTATATTTTAGTTTANGTGGGTCGATCCATGAGTCACGGGTCATGTCGTGGCTCATGGGTCGATACGTGGGTCACGAGTCGACCCATGGATTATGGATCAACCCACGGGTCATGGATCGACCTANCAGGCTTCAAAAAGAAATGAGATTGTGCCACTGTCTATGTTTCTCTAAAAAGACAATATGGAATATGTAAATTTCTTAGTCACGTTCAAATCAATGTAGATTTGAACAAGGTTCTTCATGAAGGAAGCCTTTGTGATNTATTGGCCGTGGGTCATGAGTAGTGTATTAGTTTGTGTTTTTGGTGTAGTAGTATGTGTATATTTTAGTTTATTAGTGTACATGTGTGTATTTTTTGGTATAATAGTATATGTATTTTTTAATATATTTATTTAATTTTATTACTTGTATTATTTAATAAAAAGATAAATACTCAACTCAATAGATAATCATTTGTAATCCATATTAACCCGCTTAATTAAAATGAATAATATTACCCAACCCATTAATTTATGACGGATTTGATGAATTAATAGATAATTAGTTAAAATTGTCACCTCTACCTGAGAGGATTGTAGTGAAGCTTGTAACTTGGATGAATCCTTGAATCCGTTATCTCAACAAACATTATTTAGATATAAATCAATATTTGCTCAAAAATAAAGATATAAATCAATACAATATGCTGACAATTTGACCCAAAAAAATTTGTATGGTCAGTTAGATAAGTANATGTGTATTTTTTAATATATTAATATATTTATTTAATTTTATTACTTGTATTATTTAATAAAAAGATAAATACTCAACCCAATAGATACCCATTTGTAATCCATATTAACCCGCTTAATTAAAATGAATAATATTACCCAACCCATTAATTTATGACGGATTTGATGAATTAATAGATAATTAGTTAAAATTGTCACCTCTACCTGAGAGGATTGTAGTGAAGCTTGTAACTTGGATGAATCCTTGAATCCGTTATCTCAACAAACATTATTTAGATATAAATCAATATTTGCTCAAAAANATGAATCCTTGAATCCGTTATCTTAACAAACATTATTTAGATATAAATCAATATTTGCTAAAAAATAAAGATATAAATCAATACAATATGCTGACAATTTGACCCAAAAAAATTTGTATGGTCAGTTAGATAAGTACACCCTATATAGACTAAGGATGATCAACAACTCTATACAATACAACAATAAATTTCTTGTAAACCATATTATTCGTCATTGTTTGTCTAATTCTTCTTTTTTTTTTTTTATGAGCAATGTTATAGGGACCTTATTTGAGAACTTAATTTAAGGACTTAATAATGTGGTTTCAATATAATCATTGGATTAGTTGTGAGTTCTAATGTTAAATGAAGCTCACAACCAATTNCATTATTTAGATATAAATCAATATTTGCTAAAAAATAAAGATATAAATCAATACAATATGCTGACAATTTGACCCAAAAAAATTTGTATGGTCAGTTAGATAAGTACACCCTATATAGACTAAGGATGATCAACAACTCTATACAATACAACAATAAATTTCTTGTAAACCATATTATTCGTCGCATTGTTTGTCTAATTCTTCTCTCTTTTTTTTTATGAGCAATGTTATAGGGACTTTATTTGAGAACTTAATTTAAGGACTTAATAATGTGGTTTCAATATAATCATTGGATTAGTTGTGAGTTCTAATGTTAAATGAAGCCCACAACCAATCTAATAGTTATATTGAATTAGATCCTTAAATTAGTTCCAAATAACATTTTCATTTTTTTATATGCACATTTCTATTTACATATTTATAATCTCTTTCAACGACAACAANTCACAACCAATTCAATAGTTATATTGAATTAGATCCTTAAATTAGTTCCAAATAACATTTTAATTTTTTTATATGCACATTTCTATTTACATATTTATAATCTCTTTCAACGACAACAAACAAATAATAGTTCCAAAGATCACAAAAGCTTTGCTATTAGCTCACTCGCTAACCAAGGAATAGTCAAATTACAATCCCCATCGGACAAATGTGCAAAATCCTTCATAAGTTTTTGACTTTCAATCTCATAGCTAAACTTAATACCAATCATTTACAGCATGAAGTTGGCAACTCACCCAAAAACAAAAACAGAATTAAAAAAAAAAACAAAAAAAGTTCGCGGTTACATATCCTAGTATAAATTAGAAGCAACTAGTGCACTCTTAGACAATAATATAATACATGGAAATACAAAATATAAAGAGGGAAAAAATGGCAGGAAAACATTTAACAAGAACAAGTCAAACCGAAATCATCTGTGGTTGGCACATAAGAAAGTTGCCCATCAAAACAGGTCTGGTTTCATGACTACAATTTGCTCTAGATCACAAACAGGGTCTGGTGTCCTGTAAACATCAACGCAAAGCAGGAAGTTTAGTGGCGTTGAACGATAGGTGAACACATATCAAAATGAGTCTTAGTTTGGTTTCAATGGGAGAGATTACGCTTATAAATCATGACTACAATTTCTACTATTGGTATTTTTCCCATTGAACTTTTAACTACATGAACTAGTTTCACATAATCCAAAGGTTCATTTTGCTTTAGATGGGAATGCATAAAAACCACTGAATTTTGCAGCAATAAAGTAGCATGCAACTTAGTCAATTTTCATCCATGAGTTATCAGTCATTGGGATTTGCAGCCATGTTAATGAAACCAATTAATATAGGGAAATATGACAAAATTTATTATAGAGGGCCGAAATGAGATTTGGGTCATAATATTGGGGCGCTAAATGTAAGTTGCCCTTTTTGTCTTTATAGGCATAGACGTGATTAAAACAAATTGAAAACAGAAGCAAAAAAATGCAACGTCAAAACAGAGGATGCCAGCCAAAAATATATATATATATATATATATATATATATATATAAAACAGGGGCACGGAGATCATAAGGAAAGAAATGCAACGTGGATGGTACCTGTTAGAAATAATATTAACTACGGGGATGTGAGCGATCTTGGGCCAATCAACTCCTTTCTCCTTGAAAAACTGAGCTTCAAGAAGTGGGCAGTTTTCTTTGATCAGACTTGAAAGTGTGTCAAGTATCGTTTCGTTCAGCAAGGAACCCGGCATGTAGCAACTTCTGATTATCAGATGCTGAAGAGAGGTCAGCTTCTGGAACCCCTCAAAGAGAGACTTAAGTTTAGGGCAATCGCAGATTTTCAGATTCGTAAGAGCAGTCAGCTTCTGGAACTCCTCAAAGAGAGACTCAAGCTCAGGGCAATCGCAGATTGTCAGATGCTCAAGAGAGGTCAAGTCTCGGAGCCCCTCAGAGAGAGACTTAATCTTAGGGCAATTAATGATGTCCATAAACCTAATAGTGGTCAGGTTTTGGAGCCCCTCAGAGAGAGACTCGAGCTCTGGGCAATTGGAAATTTCTAGTTTCTCAAGAGAGGCCAAGTTTTGGAGGCCCTTTGAGAGAGACTTGAGATTTGAGAATTCGTCAATACGAAGGAATTTTAGAGTAGCAGGAAGAAAACATGAGTCCGGAAAGGAAGTTAGCGTTGGATATACACTGTGCAGGGTGAAACGCCGAAGAGAGGAGAGACTTTGTAGGCCACACTCTGATAGAGGCTTAAGTTCTTTGCAATTGGAGATATATAGCTCTTCTAGGTTGGGGGGCAAATTTTGGTCAGGAAATGACTCAAGACTTTGACAGTCCGCTATCTTGAGTTTTTTGAGGAATGCGAGGCTTTGACTTTCGCTAGGGAAGGAAAAGAGATTTTCAAACTTAGAGATGTCAAGACTTGTTAGGTTGGGAGTGAGCAAACCACTTCCTGAGAGCGAGTGGTCGATTTGATACTTCAACTCACATTCAAAATCTGGCACCTGTTCTGTAAACTCCGGCACCTGTTCCGTAAACTCCGGCACCTGTACTGTAAACTTCGGCACCTGTACTGTAAAACTCTCCAAATTGGGCCAATTACTGATCCCAAAGCTTATGCTCTGTTTGACCATCTCTTTAAGCCACTCCAAATTCCCGCAGCAGATGAGAACATGCTTAAGCGTGGAGATACGAGTGTCTGTCGGCAAGGATCTCAGAGACGAGCAATTCCTGAGCCGCAACACTTCAAGACGACTGATGCAATTAGGGATGAACTCCAGAGAAAAGGAGTTTGTAACGCAAAGATGACTAAGCTTGGGCGGGAGACTGTCCTCTGGAAAACAAACAAGCGTTTGGCAGTCGCTGATATCCACCTCCGTGAGAGATGTATGGCTTTTTAGTCCATCAGGCAACCTCTCCAGATTTTGACACAACTTTAAATCCAATCTTTCAAGATTACAAGGTAGCCTTTGATCTTTATCTAACAGTTGCTCAAGTAGAGGACATTTGTAGACCTTTAGCCGTTGCAAACTCGAAAGGTATTCTGGTGCAAACCCATTCTGCCACAAAGTCACCAACGTGGCACAACCTTCAATTTCAAGAACTTTAAGTGACACCAACCCATTTGTGAACTCCTTCGGCAAATGAGTTAGTCCTGACATACTCCTAATTTCCAATTTGGTTAATGAGGATAATCCAGTGAAACTTTTCAACATCGCCCCGTCACAATATTTTATGATTAAATCAAGAAGAGAGGGAAGGCTGAAGTGTGGAAGACTCACCAGTTTAGGACAATTGCATATAGAAAGCTCACGAAGGCAAGGGAAAAGTCCTCTAAAATCAACACCATAAGAAAAAGACCATTCCTTCCATTTTGGCATCTTGTCAAACCGCAGAATCTCGAGCGAGGGAAATGGAATCTCCAAAGTGCTACCACTGCAATAGAACTTTACACCCACACTTTCTACGGCATGCATGTCTTCTATGTAGAGTTCTTTGAGCAAGGGTAGTTGGCCAAGTGGTGGTAAATCCATGCATTTTGTACAACCTGTGAGACTAATGCACACTGTTTTAGAGAATGACGGATCCCCAATCCAACTAGGAAATGCACTGCCCCTGTAGAATTCAATTCTAAGACTTTTCAATTCTCTATGTGGTCGTAGCATGCCCAACACACTAACCTGTAGCCCTTCATTTTGAGAATCTTCAATGTTACGATTCCATTTGAATTCCAACTCATTAAGATACTGCTTACAACTTAAATTGGCCTTCTCTGCTTCCTGCAATTTTGTAACATTTTCTAGCCCTTCAATGGAAAGCTTACTTCTTAGAAGCGATAAGCCACTCAAATTTTCGAGTCCAAATCCATTATTTTTGCCAACAATAATCCTTGACAATGTTTGTAAACATTTCAATCTACTGATCCCCGAAGGCATCTCTTTTAAATTTGGAGTATCTCGAATGCCAAGATGGCGTAGGTTCACCAAATTTCCAATACTTGGGGGCATCTCTTTTAAATTTGGAGTATTTCGAATGTCAAGATGGCGCAGGTTCACCAAATTTCCGATGTTTGTGGGCAACTTACGAAGTTCCAAACAATTTCTTAATGATAGTGTCTGTAAATTGTAGAGAGTACTCACTGATTTGGGCAACGATTCAATCAACGTCTGAGATAAATTAAGGTACCGAAGATGCTTCAAATCTCCAATTGAGTTGGGTAGCTTACTTATTAAGTACCCACTCAAAGATAAGACTCTTAAGTACCGTAAGTTTGGTAGTAGCTTGACCAAAACGCTATTGCTTAAATACATGTTGGGGTGGCCATCTGACAAATAAATTGGAAGCGGTATGAAAGTCCGCAAACCACGAAATTCATGAAATGGCTTGAATCTTTTATAGACCTCGTATGGGTGGCGATTGAATGATGAGTGGCAAGCTTTTTTAGAAATCTTACACCATTCATTTCCCTCCATATTATCATCCAACCTAAAGCATGTTTCTCCTGCAACATATTGAGCTAGATCATTCAAAAGGTCATGCATCACAAATTTTGATTCCGTGCCACCTGAACGTTGGAAGAAGGACCTTGATAATAGCTCCATGAAACACTGTCCCCCTAACACTTCCATTTCTTCTGATTGCTGCAGAAATCCTTCTGCCATCCATAACAAAACTAACTCATCCATTTCAAACTCGTAGTCCTTTGGAAATATAGCACAATATGCAAACATTTGCTTCAACTCAGAAGGGAGATGGTGATAGCTTAATCTGAGAGCTGGAAGAATGCGACTCTTGTGCTCTTCTAACTCCCAGATTTGGCTATTCAGTATACCTTTCCACTCATCTGGGCTATGTATATTACGCAGAAGGCCTCCTAGTGTCTTTGCTGCCAAAGGCAAACGTCCACACCTTCTGACTATATCCTTGCCAATTAAACCCAAATTTGGATGGTCAACAAAATTTGTTTTGCCCAATGAATGTTGAGCCAACAAAGACAAACAATCGTCTTCTGCCAAAACATTCAGTGGGTAAGAAGGCACAGAACCCATGATCCGTGCAACACCTTCATTCCGAGTCGTAACAATAATTTTACTTCCAGTTAGCCCAACTAAAAAAGGAGCACGGAGGCGATCCCAATCTTGGTAGTTCTCATTCCAAACATCATCCAAAACAATAAGAAATTTTCTTCGAGAAAGTTCCTTTTTGAGACTCACTTGCAACATGTTGAGGTCGCTGAAGTCACAACTTTCCTTGGTCACCGCCTGACAAATAATCTTGGTTATCATGAATACATCGAACTCTNCCTTTTTGAGACTCACTTGCAACATGTTGAGGTCGCTGAAGTCACATCTTTCCTTGGTCACCGCCTGACAAATAATCTTGGTTATCATGAATACATCGAACTCTTCAGAAACACACACCCATGCTTTCGTATCAAAGAAATCCTTAACCTTCTCATCATTGTAGACAAGTTGAGCAAGAGTGGTCTTGCCCACACCACCCATACCAACTATTGGAATGACACGTGCTTCATCATTATTCGATTCATCCTTGAGCACCAATTCAAGTATTTCTTTTTTTTCCTTTTCCCGACCATAGACATGGGATTCAACCACCAAGGAAGTTGTTTCCAATCTCTCTCTGCTTTTGCTTGACCCTGCTTCCGGAGTAGCTGTCAAACCCAGATCATCTCTCAGTTGTGCCATTTCTTGTAATCTGAGAGTGATCTGCTTAATCTTGGACCCGAACTTGAATTTTAGCTCAATAGATCTACGGAAATCAGTCAAAGAAGTAGATAGGAAGTTCAGTACCTTCACCTTGCCTGTGGTAGCTGCTGGTTCGGTCTCCGTCTTCAATTTATGGGCCAAAGCTTCTGTCTCGATCTCGTCCACAAGATCATCCATATCGTAAGCCAGATCCCTCAGATCCTCCAGCCACAGATTCACAGTTTCGTTAGTTATTTGCTTAGTCTCTGCATCGTTGAGCAACTCTTTAATAGTACTCAACACTTTGAGCAATGTCATCACCTGGGTATGAATTCGGGCGCTGCGAACAAAGCTCAACAGCTCGCGAGAGGCCAATCTCTCGAATAGCACAGCTAAAAACGCGCCCAGAAAAACTTCTGCAATAGCCATTTTGTTTTCGATTTTGGGAGATGGGTTAGGAACAAGAGGAACACCGAGAGAAAATAGAGGTGTGTGAAGGATGGTCAGTGCGATTAAGGCCACCTGAAGGTCAGTGCGATGAAAGAAAAAAAAAGGTGTATTTTTTCAACAGAGGAATATATTATTATTTGTTAGATAGAATACTGTAATAACTTTTGTCCTTTGTGTTTTTCCTTTTCCTTTTTCCTATATAGTTAGGTGATACACAGATATAGCAATACTATTTTTCACTTGTGTTTCAGCAATGTTTAAAAAATTAATTGACAAAATTTTTTTTGCAAAAAACAAAAAAAAAAAATTATTTATGTACAACAAGGGTGTCCTAGAAATGAACTGTTAAAAGATCTAAACAACTCGAGATTGACTTGAGCTCAGTCCTTTATGGGTTCGTTCAAATTATAAATTTGACTTGAATTTTATATGATTTTTAAATTTGTTATTTGAAAAAGTTGAATTAAATAACGTTTGTTCAACTCAATTAGATTCCTAAACCGATTAGCTCCCCACTTATCACCAAATAGTTCGAGACCATACACGCCCCTATATCTTCACTCAAAGAGATTTTTTATTTTGTAAAATTCTAGGTTATGATTTTATAGATTATCGCAGAGATTTGGGGAGACTCTTAAAGAAAAGTTGATTATTCTGGGAATGATTAATATTTTTTCAATTTCTTTATATATTGTTCTATCTAATACGAAATATTCAATTAATAATACATCTTTTCAAAATTATTCCTTTGCTTTTATACGTGGATTCAGAGTATTCTTGTTCCTTACACTTAGAGGCGGACATCACTTCGTGTGCTCTCATTATTGCTGCATCAGAAAAAAAAAAAAAAAAAAAGGGAAGAGATTTTTCAACGACAACATTTTGTAATTACAACTTCATCATATCAAGGTACAACTCAAACAAGTTTAGCGATGACTCAATGGGTTGATTTAGGATTGATCAAAAAAAGCTTGGGATTAATTCCAACTCTTTAGGATCGATGCCAAGTGTTTGAACTTCATTGGATTGGATCGTAACTTTGGTCTTGTTGAATTGTAATTTGATCTTATTGATTCATGAATCATTCCTTCTAGTGATCCCATCAAATCAATAAATTCCAATTCATAATCCATAATCTCAGAAAAAATAAAAATCTCCATTTGGTAGTGAATGTATTAATCTCAGCACCAAATTAAGAAATTTCGGATTAAATCCCAAAATAAAACTAAATGAATCTACATTGATTGCAAATAGGCCAAAACCTGTCAGTCGCAATCCTAACATCTTTAGCTGTCTGCAACATCCATGCATTTGCACTGTGGACTACCGACAATCTTTGGCCTGAATGCATTTGGATTATGCTCTACGGACCATTCAACCACAGCTTCCCATGGAGGCTGTAGCCACAACTATCACAAAATGTTCAGAAGCAAAACACTCGCCAGGGCAAGTGGGTTTCAACACTGATTAAGGCCTGAAAGTCTATGTATGCGATGAAGAGAGAAACTTCTGTCCTTCTTCTTTTTTTTTTTTTTTCCTTTTTCCTCTACATGATATAATAATTTATTAATTGAGAATAAAAAATATTGCTAAATTGATTACAAAATTAAATTAACACCATACTGAGTGGACAACAAGAGGATATATCAACACCATTGTTTTAGCCTTTAGAACTACAGAGAGATCTGACTTAACTTCAAAATCTAGCTAAAACCATTTCGCAATGTATATATATTTGTACAACATGGGTATCTTGGAATTGGACAGTTAAAGGATCCAAGCAACTCGAGTTTGACTCAAACTCGGTTCACTTAGATTTGTTCAAATTATAAATTGAACTGAATTTTATATAATTTTTAAGCTTGTTTTTGTTGAACAAGTTCAATTAAGTACCACGTAGTTCAACGCAATTAGGTTTCTATCTATAAATAATTTTAACTCAATTTTTAGACAATCGTTATGGGAAAGATGATTAACTCTCAACTTATCATCAAATAATACTAAACTTTACACACTTGTCTGAAATTCTAGGATTTGATTTTATAGGCTATTGTATAGATTTGGGGAGAATCTAAATGAGAAATTGATTATTCTAGCATTGATTTTTAGGAAATTTTGCTATGAAATTGAGCACAATTTCATCTCGAGTTTGGCTCGACTATTTGTAAGCTTCTACCAAGTTGCGTTTGAGCAAGAATATTAGTTTAACAGTCGAGTTTGAGCTCAGTCAATCGCCTTCAAATTGAATTTGAACAAATTCAAACTCGAAAAATTCAACTTGATTAAAACTTTTATTGTAGAATGATACGTCCTTGTTTAATGACCATATCTACATTCTTGTAAACTTCATAGTAAGTATTTCATACTATGTAGTCTGTCTAAGTTGCTTTGAATGGTATAAATTTTCTCCAATTAGTCGATAAGGATAATTTTTATTTTTTTTTGTCAGTTGTCATCCCACGTTAAAGTAATTTCAACAGACGAAGTGACATCAAGACTTATGATATCTTTACAGATAAGAAACCATATGCCACTAAATAATTTCAAATCATACTTTTAATGACATAATAGTTTTTGGTCCTTGAACATATGTATTTAGTGTCAATATTTTTAATTACAATCTAAATTTTGTGGTTAAAAGTATAAATTCTTGTAGTGTGTCGACTAATGTTTGGGTAGGTGGCGATTACTTTGAGAAATTCATGTCTAATATTTGAAAAAAGGTAAGGAAAAAAAAAAAGGGACAATCTAATTTACCGAGAAAAAAAAAAAGGGAAAGGATTTTTCAACAATAGTATTTTGTAATTACAATTTAATCATATCAAATTGCAATTCGAACAAGTTTATTGACGGTTCAATTGGTTGATTTAGTATTGATCGCAAAAGCTTGGGACAAATCCCAACTCTTTAGGATTGATCCGAAGTATTTGAATTGCATTGGATTGTAATTGTGACCCTATTAATCTAATTTTAATATAACGCGACTTTATTGATACTATATACAATTTAAAATATAAAATATGATAAGAGTCAATAAAATTATTCGACAGTTCCCAATAAATTTATCTAATGATCATCTACATCCCTCTTAAATTCATTCGTATTTTACCTTACCTTCAAATACAAATTACCGTCAATAATTTACAATCCCTATCTGCCCCGTGTGAGTCTCATAAAACTTTTGTACGTAGACAACAGTATTAAAGCCACCAGAGATGGGCCATGGAGTAGGCAAGGACCTTAAATTATTGAGATTCTTTTGGTACCGCCTTGTGCAACCCTGTCTACACGCAAGAGTGGTGGATCCTTCGCTTTGGTTTCAACCTTGTCAACAATTAATGCAAGGAAAAAGATATAAGAGATGACATTTAAGTCCACAATGATTTTAGGGTGAATTGTATTTTGTACTTTAATAGATGAATGATTTAAAAATTTAAATTTTTTATATTACATCCTCAATATATCAAAAATATTAAAATATAATTCTTTTGTAACCGGCTCAACAGTTTGGAAAATAAAGCCGCCCCAAATTTTTAGTAGGTTCTATAATTTTAGGTCAATTACTAATCCNTCGATTCATCCTTGAGCACCAATTCAAGTATTTCTTTTTTTTCCTTTTCCCGACCATAGACATGGGATTCAACCACCAAGGAAGTTGTTTCCAATCTCTCTCTGCTTTTGCTTGACCCTGCTTCCGGAGTAGCTGTCAAACCCAGATCATCTCTCAGTTGTGCCATTTCTTGTAATCTGAGAGTGATCTGCTTAATCTTGGACCCGAACTTGAATTTTAGCTCAATAGATCTACGGAAATCAGTCAAAGAAGTAGATAGGAAGTTCAGTACCTTCACCTTGCCTGTGGTAGCTGCTGGTTCGGTCTCCGTCTTCAATTTATGGGCCAAAGCTTCTGTCTCGATCTCGTCCACAAGATCATCCATATCGTAAGCCAGATCCCTCAGATCCTCCAGCCACAGATTCACAGTTTCGTTAGTTATTTGCTTAGTCTCTGCATCGTTGAGCAACTCTTTAATAGTACTCAACACTTTGAGCAATGTCATCACCTGGGTATGAATTCGGGCGCTGCGAACAAAGCTCAACAGCTCGCGAGAGGCCAATCTCTCGAATAGCACAGCTAAAAACGCGCCCAGAAAAACTTCTGCAATAGCCATTTTGTTTTCGATTTTGGGAGATGGATTAGGAACAAGAGGAACACCGAGAGAAAATAGAGGTGTGTGAAGGATGGTCAGTGCGATTAAGGCCACCTGAAGGTCAGTGCGATGAAAGAAAAAAAAAGGTGTATTTTTTCAACAGAGGAATATATTATTATTTGTTAGATAGAATACTGTAATAACTTTTGTCCTTTGTGTTTTTCCTTTTCCTTTTTCCTATATAGTTAGGTGATACACAGATATAGCAATACTATTTTTCACTTGTGTTTCAGCAATGTTTAAAAAATTAATTGACAAAATTTTTTTTGCAAAAAACAAAAAAAAAAAATTATTTATGTACAACAAGGGTGTCCTAGAAATGAACTGTTAAAAGATCTAAACAACTCGAGATTGACTTGAGCTCAGTCCTTTATGGGTTCGTTCAAATTATAAATTTGACTTGAATTTTATATGATTTTTAAATTTGTTATTTGAAAAAGTTGAATTAAATAACGTTTGTTCAACTCAATTAGATTCCTAAACCGATTAGCTCCCCACTTATCACCAAATAGTTCGAGACCATACACGCCCCTATATCTTCACTCAAAGAGATTTTTTATTTTGTAAAATTCTAGGTTATGATTTTATAGATTATCGCAGAGATTTGGGGAGACTCTTAAAGAAAAGTTGATTATTCTGGGAATGATTAATATTTTTTCAATTTCTTTATATATTGTTCTATCTAATACGAAATATTCAATTAATAATACATCTTTTCAAAATTATTCCTTTGCTTTTATACGTGGATTCAGAGTATTCTTGTTCCTTACACTTAGAGGCGGACATCACTTCGTGTGCTCTCATTATTGCTGCATCAGAAAAAAAAAAAAAAAAAAGGGAAGAGATTTTTCAACGACAACATTTTGTAATTACAACTTCATCATATCAAGGTACAACTCAAACAAGTTTAGCGATGACTCAATGGGTTGATTTAGGATTGATCAAAAAAAGCTTGGGATTAATTCCAACTCTTTAGGATCGATGCCAAGTGTTTGAACTTCATTGGATTGGATCGTAACTTTGGTCTTGTTGAATTGTAATTTGATCTTATTGATTCATGAATCATTCCTTCTAGTGATCCCATCAAATCAATAAATTCCAATTCATAATCCATAATCTCAGAAAAAATAAAAATCTCCATTTGGTAGTGAATGTATTAATCTCAGCACCAAATTAAGAAATTTCGGATTAAATCCCAAAATAAAACTAAATGAATCTACATTGATTGCAAATAGGCCAAAACCTGTCAGTCGCAATCCTAACATCTTTAGCTGTCTGCAACATCCATGCATTTGCACTGTGGACTACCGACAATCTTTGGCCTGAATGCATTTGGATTATGCTCTACGGACCATTCAACCACAGCTTCCCATGGAGGCTGTAGCCACAACTATCACAAAATGTTCAGAAGCAAAACACTCGCCAGGGCAAGTGGGTTTCAACACTGATTAAGGCCTGAAAGTCTATGTATGCGATGAAGAGAGAAACTTCTGTCCTTCTTCTTTTTTTTTTTTTTTCCTTTTTCCTCTACATGATATAATAATTTATTAATTGAGAATAAAAAATATTGCTAAATTGATTACAAAATTAAATTAACACCATACTGAGTGGACAACAAGAGGATATATCAACACCATTGTTTTAGCCTTTAGAACTACAGAGAGATCTGACTTAACTTCAAAATCTAGCTAAAACCATTTCGCAATGTATATATATTTGTACAACATGGGTATCTTGGAATTGGACAGTTAAAGGATCCAAGCAACTCGAGTTTGACTCAAACTCGGTTCACTTAGATTTGTTCAAATTATAAATTGAACTGAATTTTATATAATTTTTAAGCTTGTTTTTGTTGAACAAGTTCAATTAAGTACCACGTAGTTCAACGCAATTAGGTTTCTATCTATAAATAATTTTAACTCAATTTTTAGACAATCGTTATGGGAAAGATGATTAACTCTCAACTTATCATCAAATAATACTAAACTTTACACACTTGTCTGAAATTCTAGGATTTGATTTTATAGGCTATTGTATAGATTTGGGGAGAATCTAAATGAGAAATTGATTATTCTAGCATTGATTTTTAGGAAATTTTGCTATGAAATTGAGCACAATTTCATCTCGAGTTTGGCTCGACTATTTGTAAGCTTCTACCAAGTTGCGTTTGAGCAAGAATTTTAGTTTAACAGTCGAGTTTGAGCTCAGTCAATCGCCTTCAAATTGAATTTGAACAAATTCAAACTCGAAAAATTCAACTTGATTAAAACTTTTATTGTAGAATGATACGTCCTTGTTTAATGACCATATCTACATTCTTGTAAACTTCATAGTAAGTATTTCATACTATGTAGTCTGTCTAAGTTGCTTTGAATGGTATAAATTTTCTCCAATTAGTCGATAAGGATAATTTTTATTTTTTTTTGTCAGTTGTCATCCCACGTTAAAGTAATTTCAACAGACGAAGTGACATCAAGACTTATGATATCTTTACAGATAAGAAACCATATGCCACTAAATAATTTCAAATCATACTTTTAATGACATAATAGTTTTTGGTCCTTGAACATATGTATTTAGTGTCAATATTTTTAATTACAATCTAAATTTTGTGGTTAAAAGTATAAATTCTTGTAGTGTGTCGACTAATGTTTGGGTAGGTGGCGATTACTTTGAGAAATTCATGTCTAATATTTGAAAAAAGGTAAGGAAAAAAAAAAAGGGACAATCTAATTTACCGAGAAAAAAAAAAAGGGAAAGGATTTTTCAACAATAGTATTTTGTAATTACAATTTAATCATATCAAATTGCAATTCGAACAAGTTTATTGACGGTTCAATTGGTTGATTTAGTATTGATCGCAAAAGCTTGGGACAAATCCCAACTCTTTAGGATTGATCCGAAGTATTTGAATTGCATTGGATTGTAATTGTGACCCTATTAATCTAATTTTAATATAACGCGACTTTATTGATACTATATACAATTTAAAATATAAAATATGATAAGAGTCAATAAAATTATTCGACAGTTCCCAATAAATTTATCTAATGATCATCTACATCCCTCTTAAATTCATTCGTATTTTACCTTACCTTCAAATACAAATTACCGTCAATAATTTACAATCCCTATCTGCCCCGTGTGAGTCTCATAAAACTTTTGTACGTAGACAACAGTATTAAAGCCACCAGAGATGGGCCATGGAGTAGGCAAGGACCTTAAATTATTGAGATTCTTTTGGTACCGCCTTGTGCAACCCTGTCTACACGCAAGAGTGGTGGATCCTTCGCTTTGGTTTCAACCTTGTCAGCAATTAATGCAAGGAAAAAGATACAAGAGATGACATTTAAGTCCACAATAATTTTAGGGTGAATTTTATTTTGTACTTTAATAGATGAAAGATTTAAAATTTTTTATTTTATTTTTTAAAAAATTAAATTTTTTATATTACATCCTCAATATATCAAAAAATATTAAAATATTTTTATCTTTTGTAACCGGCTCAACAGTTTGGAAAATAAAGCCGCCCCAAATTTTTAGTAGGTTCTATAATTTTAGGTCAATTACTAATCCACAAAAAAAAATTAAATCTATTTAATTTTAAGACCTAAAAAAATTCCTAAAAAATTAAGTCCAATCAAAATTTTTGTTGCAATAATTTAGGCTCATGATCCAATCTGAAATATTAGAAACTTAACAATCAGAAGTTAAAAAATAAAAAAAATACTCAAAAATCAATTCATATTTACCTTCTCCACTCTCTCTCACACACATACAAAATTAAAAATAAATTACTTTTTAAAAAAAAATTTAGTACAAAAAATAAAAAGGCCTCATTTAGTATATTTTCTTTAGGTCTCAAATTGCTTTGAAGCGCGTTTGCTTTTCGGTTAGCTTTCCATTAGTTTTTTGTCTGTGTAAATAAATTGACTTTTGATGAAAAAAATAATAGAAACTAACAGAATGATCATATTATAAAAATTTTTATACATTGAAAATATAATATTAAAAATTTAATATTTGAGTGTGCAAAGTAAAAAATTTGAAAATTTTCAAGATATAAAGTGCGAAAAAGACCATAATTTTATGAGAGTAAATCAGTAAATGAAAAAAAAAAAGAAAGTTTTCGATAGCTGTGGCAATCGACAATCATGTAGGGTGGGTATTTTCTTTATGGAGACATACATATGAAAGTTTTGGTTGGAAGTATGAAGTATGGACAAAAATTCAAACTACTGTAATTTTAATACGACTTAATTTTATTGACATCATACACAATTAAGTCATTAATTTATGGTCGCTATCTGTCCCATGTCAAATGGGTCAAAGGACTTTTGCATGTACGTAGACAGCTGCATTACAACCACCTAGTTGAGGATAAAATATTCGTTACAACGGTGATACATGTGGTGAGGTGATGTAATATCATCAATTAATAATAATAAAAGAAATAAACAGATAGACGCCACAAAAATTAATAACTAATCTGCTTTTAAGCAAATAACTCCCCACTCTTCTACCATGTAAGCCCAAGTAACATTCACCTTTCTCATTTAGTATTTTATTATTAGTTGGTGATATGGTATCACCGTTGCATTCAATATTTACTCCTAGTTGAGATGGGCCATGGAGTGCATAAGGACATTAAATTATGAGATTATGGGATGTGAGTACCGTTTTTAAAATTTATTTGGCTTTAAGTACCACCTTTAAACTTATCTTTTTAAGTTCTCTTTTTCATCAAATAGTTGTTAATAAGTACACATTTTAAAATATTTTTAAATTCTTTCTAAAATGTATTCTATAATTACCCCTGCCATAAATAGTGTATATCTACTTGAATGTGAGACTTTCAAAATTCTTTTTGATATTTGTGTATCATTTGAATTTTAAAATTTCATACACACACACACATATATATACACACACACATGTAATACAGTGACACGNCCATGATCCAATCTGAAATATTAGAAACTTAACAATCAGAAGTTAAAAAATCAAAAAAATACTCAAAAATCAACTCATATTTATCTTCTCCACACTCTCTCTCACACATACAAAATTAAAAATAAATTACTTTTTTTAAAAAAAATTAGTACAAAAAATAAAAATGCCTCATTTAGTATATTTTCTTTAGGTCTCAAATTGCTTTGAAGCGCGTTTGCTTTTCGGTTAGCTTTCCATTAGTTTTTTGTCTGTGTAAATAAATTGACTTTTGATGAAAAAAATAATAGAAACTAACAGAATGATCATATTATAAAATTTTTTATACATTGAAAATATAATATTAAAAATTTAATATTTGAGTGTGCAAAGTAAAAAATTTGAAAATTTTCAAGATATAAAGTGCGAAAAAGACCATAATTTTATGAGAGTAAATCAGTAAATGAAAAAAAAAAAGAAAGTTTTCGATAGCTGTGGCAATCGACAATCATGTAGGGTGGGTATTTTCTTTATGGAGACATACATATGAAAGTTTTGGTTGGAAGTATGAAGTATGGACAAAAATTCAAACTACTGTAATTTTAATACGACTTAATTTTATTGACATCATACACAATTAAGTCATTAATTTATGGTCGCTATCTGTCCCATGTCAAATGGGTCAAAAGACTTTTGCATGTACGTAGACAGCTGCATTACAACCACCTAGTTGAGGAGAAAATATTCGTTACATCAGTGATACATGTGGTGAGGTGATGTAATATCACCAACTAATAATAATAAAATAAATAAACAGATAGACGCCACAAAAATTAATAACTAACCTGCTTTTAAGCAAATAACTCCCCACTCTTCTACCATGTAAACCCAAGTAGCATTCACCTTTCTCATTTAATATTTTATTATTGGTTGGTGATACCATATCATCAATGGTGATATGGTATCACCGTTGCATTCAATATTTACTCCTAGTTGAGATGGGCCATGGAGTGCATAAGGACATTAAATTATGAGATTATGGGATGTGAGTACCGTTTTTAAAATTTATTTGGCTTTAAGTACCACCTTTAAACTTATCTTTTTAAGTTCTCTTTTTCATCAAATAGTTGTTAATAAGTATACATTTTAAAATATTTTTAAATTCTTTCTAAAATGTATTCTATAATTACCCCCTACCATAAATAGTGTATATCTACTTGAATGTGAGACTTTCAAGATTAGAATGCGAGACTTTCAAAATTCTTTTTGATATTTGTGTATCATTTGAATTTTAAAATTTCATACACACACACACACACACATATATACACACACACACGTAATACAGTGACACGTTCAACAAAAAAATTTGTGTTACTGTTTAATGTTACTATTTTTTTGTTGAGTGAGTTACTGTTTGATTTTACTCTTTTTTTGTTGAGCGTGTTACTGTTTGATGTTACTATTTTTTTGTTGAGTATGTCACTCTTTGATATCACTGTATTATGTGTGTGTTTATATATATATATATAATTTTAAAATTCAAATGATACACAAATATCAAAACGAATCTTAAAAGTCTCACATTTAATTAGGTATGCACTATTTATAATAGGGATAAAAAGACTTTTATGACTTTTTTTTAACATATGTATTTTAATCCCAATTATTTTAAAAAATATACTTTTATCCTATTAAATTTTTTGAGAGATACTGACCTCCCTAAGTCCCTTAAATTATTGACCCTCTCTTGGGACCCCCATGATGAAACCTTTTTATACACAAGAGGGGTGGATCTTTCACCTTGGCTTCTATCTTTTCAACAATTTTTTGAATACGATCTTTTTAATAATTAATGAAAGGGAAAATATAGCTTGTGGATAACTTGAGCGGAAAGTTTACTATACCAAAATTTTTTTTATTTTTTAGTACGGTGTCAAATATTATTATTTTTAATAGTAAAATTACATCTTTAATAAAGTAAAGTTACAAGAGGTAGAGAGAAGTTCTAGAAATAGACTTTTTCTTTTTCTCTCTCAACTATTTAAGTGCTAGGATGGTGTCATAAGGGTAGGGCATAAGGGACGGGATGGGAGGAGTTTGAGATTCAAAATTCATTGCTAGCAATTCAATAGGAGTTTGGTGTTACCTATTTAATGGGTTTGGTTATGATATTGAAATTTTTTTTTGTTATCGTGCTACTAAAAGATTCAAGACTATTGATTCTTCATAAATCATTTAAAATCGTTGATAAGATATTTAATTTTTTACCGGTAACCCATTTAATCGCTGCTGGGAGAAAAATGCTAAAAGAAAAGAATTATTACAAATAATTACGTTTAAATTAATTATTATAAATAACTACATTTAAATTAAGTAATGCATTTTTTTAACAAAAATCAATATGCAGTAGAATTATTATAAAAAAATTCATTGAGGTTAATTTTGCTACAGATCTCGATGTTGAGTTTTAATTTAATTGCTTTATATTTGTTACATCAGTTAGTTGGCTTCTCTTCTCCCCCAACCCCAATGGACTCTTGATAACGTCACTTAATGATTAAAATTGAATATTTAAACACTTAATAAATTAAACACATTTAATGACCTAAAATTCATACCACTTAGTAATATTTTAATCGCTCATTAAAAAATAGCCTAAACTTTTAAGTAATAAATCACCTACTTATCAATTCATACTAAAAATTATAGCCGGTAAGAATTTTATAAAATTTTTATAAAGGACAAATATACTCCCAATACATTTCAATCTCTTAACTTTTTAATACACCACCATTGTGTCGTCGTTGTCGCCGTCACCACTATTATCATTGTGTCACTTCCACTATTACGACCATTATATTGCCACCAACGCCGCCACCGTCACCGTCATCACCATTGTGTGACGCCGCCAAGCCCACCACCATTATCACCGTTGTGTCACTGTCGCCCCCACCACCACCGCTATGTTATCGCCACCATTATGTCACCGCTACCATCGCAACCGCCACCATTGTAAGAATAAGGTAGTTACAGTGAAATAGTTAAAATGTAAGAACAAAATTAGAATAAATACTAATATTCAGACTTTAGCTCTTTATATTTGTCAAATAATTTGATTCAATTTAATAATTAAATTTCAGTGGATATCAAATAATTTACAAATTAAAAGATTAAAAATCTAAAATTGCACCTTGAATTATGGTCATATGCCCCAATTACTAGACCATGTTTGATTTTCCATCAAAATTTGATGTGGTCGACTATTTGGTGCACACTGCTACAATCTAGAGAAATTTAGGACACAATAACGTTAACAATGACACCTAATAGTAATTGACGTGGTTAATAACACACAAGTCCCCATTTCACTAGAATTCAACTAATAATTTATGTACGTAATTAATTTAAAGGAACAATAAGCACCTTAAATTAATAACTTCTCTTTGTTATGAGTTTTGTGAGCCAAGCAATTATACCACTCTGACCGTTCAACTTGGATGGTTTTTTTAAAAAGAGGCGGATCAATTAAAACCATATAAAAGCAAAATTTTTGGGCATTTTTGTCCTAATCTTCATTTGCTCTACGCCCCTGCCTCTTGAATGCTCTCAGCCTCTTAGCTTCCCACACAGCCGATCATTTCTCTCTCTCTCTCTTCGTCGATCGAAAGAACTACGAAGGCAAGGGTCATCTGATTTTGCTTCTTTGATCGAAAGTAGTCGATCGTTGTCTCATCTCAGTCGCTGGTTTCTTTAATCGAAAGAGGGGTTTATGATTTGCTTCACTCTCTAGTATCTGCGCATTTCCTTCTCACTAGACACAACGGGTACATCACCGTCTCTTTCTCTCTCTCTGTGCTATTTCAGTTGATGATATTGTATAAAATATCTCAATCTCTCTCTTTTTGCATATGAATGTGGATTTGCTTGCTTTCAGTCACCTATATGAGTTGGTTGTAGATAATGGTGACTGGTAGTAGTTTGGGTCATAGGCTAATGACTTTTGATTTCAAACATTTTTTGTCATTGTATTTTGAAACTCTGTTGACAGCTTGAAAATGTCAATTTAGAACCTGTAATTTAGTTAATATCAAGATCAAGACCATCAAATTGTTTTTATTTGCATTTTTTCATAAATTTTTTATTTAGTAAATAACACACAAGAAGGGGGGATATTGGAGAGAATTGGGTTGCATGGTTAGCTGCAGGCCGGTTTGCATTTCCCACTTCTTTTGAATGCACTTAAATGATTTTCTATAGGAAGAAGACTTCTGTTCTTTTTTTATCAATCTAACTTATCGGTTCGGTTCCTATAGGAAGAAGACTTGTTAATTATAAATATTTTTTAGCTTGTTGTTTGTCTAATTATAAATATTTTCTCGCATTATTAACTATTTTTTATTTTTTTATTGTATAACCGGTGTAACCAGTGACACAACGACAGAGATGACAGTGGATCAGGTAAAAATGAGTAATCATCAAAACTCATCCCGTTTGGACTGCATATGGACTATACGTATTGAACGGTGAACGTATATGAAAATACATATATAAACTCGTACGGAGATGAAGGCGGAGATGAACTAACACTTACCCCCACCCCTCTTTACCTATTATTATTATTATTATTATATATGTTGCTATTAATACAAACCTACATATTATTGAATAATTTTTTCTTTTAGAAATTGTTTTATTTTTTTTCATGTTTTTGGCTTGTAAAAGTGCAAATCTTTGCATTTTTATGTTTTTTTTATGTTGGATTATATTATGTTACATTATGTTGTGTTGCATGATTTTGTGTTGGATTTACATGAGAAATAATTTTTTAATTATATTATGTTGTAAACAATGTTTTAATTATATTGTGTTAAATTATGTTGTAGATGATAAATTTTTAATTATAATTATATTGAATTATTTAGAATATTAGATTTATTTAAAATTTTGGATTATGTTGACTTGAGCTTAGGTTTGGCTTGAGTCGGGTAAGGTGGGTGAGGGCAGGGGCGGGGACGGGGATGGAGATGAGGATGAAAACTACCCCCGTTAACGGAGGTGGACCGAGGATAGACAAAGTTTGTTTAAGCGGGTATGGGGATGGAGACTACACCCCCCGCCTCCACTTCGGTCCACTGACATCTCTACCCCACGGTTGAACCAGTGACTTATTGACCCGATCCTTTTGTCGGGTTATTGTTCGGGCTAAGTTTTAAAACTATGATTTTACCCTTTTATTCTTTAATTTAAAAATATTTATAAAATATATTTTTATATAATAAAAAATCATGATATATCAAGTCAATTTAATTCATAACATTAATAATTATCACTATTATTATATTGTAGTCTACATTTAACAAATATGATAATATATTAATTTAATTGAATAGCAGTAAGTGAACAATCAGAACAACTGAACAATAATAAATTGAATAATATAATAAGTGAACAATAACATCTGATAAAAAAAATAACTAATAAATAATAAAAAAATATTGAAAAAAAAGAACAATAAATGGCGTGTGTGTGGGTGTGTGTATAACTATGTGTATTTGCAATGCATGTGTGTGTGTAGTGCGTGCATGTGCGTGTATGTGAAATTGTGTATGTGTATAATTATATATTTATTTATTTGTTGGACAAGACAAGGGAAGAAAAAAAAAGAAGAAGAAGAAGAAGAAGAAGACAAAGGCAAGGAAAAAATTTATTTGTTATCCGCGGAACAAGATGATCGGATTGAAGGATAGATAGGTTAGGGGTTTTGGAGCAAAGAATAATTAGAATTTTAATAGGATTGAATAATATTTTGGGACATAATTGTCATATTTTAAATATTATTAAAGGGATTTTGCTTAGCGCTTTCAGCTTTCAGAATTCAGTAAAGGATCTCTTATTTAATATTGTATTTTTAAGAGCACTTAACATATTAAGAGAGTTTAAATTTTAGTTATTAAACAGACTTAATTAATAAGTGCCGAATACATTTATTTTAAATGCTAAATTTGGATTAACAAACACATTCTTAGGTGATGTTTTATAAAGATTGAGGCTGAAGAAGTCTGGCTGTTGAATACATCCTTTGGTTGAAGCAAACGAGAGAGAGAGATAGAGAGACAGAGTAAGAGGGAAATGAAATGGAATTTTATACTTGTATTTTTTGTCATAGTTTTAAAATTTGGCTCGGATATTAACTCGATAGAGGGACCGGGTCAATGAGTCACTGGTTTAACCGTTGGGTTACTAGTCGAACCGGTCATATAATAAATAAATAAATAAATAGGGTAAAAATTCACAATAATTATGATAAGCAAACATGTAAAGTTAAGTAGAGAAAAATTATCAAACATGTATCAAATACATTTAATTTCTAATAGATTTTGTAAATCTAAAGGTAAGTAGTAAAAAAATAGGTGATGCATTTAATTTTTGGGTCACCAGGTTTACTCTGATTTTGATGCATAAACGATCCAATAGGTAAACCACCCCAATTTAGACACCGGTTCACCGAGTCAACCCGTTGGACCCGATCGGATTTTAAAACACTGGTTTTTGTACTCTTATTTTGTAGCTAATGGAATTTGAAGCCTAGACCTCGTTAAATGCACCCCAAGCCGCAAGCTTGTTTTCATTTTTGTGTGTTTTTAGAAACACCATTTTTGGTGTTTAGAGATTTGGGGCTTGTTTTTAAAACAAGGTATCTGGAAAAAAACGAAAACAAAAACGAAAACGAAAACAAAAACGAAAACGAAAACGCAAACGCAAACACAAACACAAACATATTTTTATTTTATTTTTGACAAAAATTGAANATTGTAGTCTACATTTAACAAATATGATAATATATTAATTTAATTGAATAGCAGTAAGTGAACAATCAGAACAACTGAACAATAATAAATTGAATAATATAATAAGTGAACAATAACATCTGATAAAAAAAATAACTAATAAATAATAAAAAAATATTGAAAAAAAAGAACAATAAATGGCGTGTGTGTGGGTGTGTGTATAACTATGTGTATTTGCAATGCATGTGTGTGTGTAGTGCGTGCATGTGCGTGTATGTGAAATTGTGTATGTGTATANATAATAGAAACTAACAAAAAGGGTCATATTGTAATACTTTTGATATATTGAGGGTCAAATGTGAGAAATTTTTAGTATAAAATGAGAATCTTAAAATCTTTTAAAATACAAAAGTAAAAAAACTCTTAAAGGTTTATTTTTTTTGTTTAGTGTAGGATATAATATAAGAATTTTAAATTTTTAAGGGTNGTGTGTGTGTAGTGCGTGCATGTGCGTGTATGTGAAATTGTGTATGTGTATAATTATATATTTATTTATTTGTTGGACAAGACAAGGGAAGAAAAAAAAAGAAGAAGAAGAAGAAGAAGAAGACAAAGGCAAGGAAAAAATTTATTTGTTATCCGCGGAACAAGATGATCGGATTGAAGGATAGATAGGTTAGGGGTTTTGGAGCAAAGAATAATTAGAATTTTAATAGGATTGAATAATATTTTGGGACATAATTGTCATATTTTAAATATTATTAAAGGGATTTTGCTTAGCGCTTTCAGCTTTCAGAATTCAGTAAAGGATCTCTTATTTAATATTGTATTTTTANTGTTTGTGTATCAGAAAAATAATATAGAAGCTTATGTTTCTCTTACTCTAGAGATAATGCTAGACGAAAAGAAAAAGACTCAAAAACATAGTTCAAATGATGTGGTGATGGTATAGTCTTATCTTTGGTTTTTGTTTTTATTTATCTAAGATTTTTAATTATTGTTTACCNAGAGAGTTTAAATTTTAGTTATTAAACAGACTTAATTAATAAGTGCCGAATACATTTATTTTAAATGCTAAATTTGGATTAACAAACACATTCTTAGGTGATGTTTTATAAAGATTGAGGCTGAAGAAGTCTGGCTGTTGAATACATCCTTTGGTTGAAGCAAACGAGAGAGAGAGATAGAGAGACAGAGTAAGAGGGAAATGAAATGGAATTTTATACTTGTATTTTTTGTCATAGTTTTAAAATTTGGCTCGGATATTAACTCGATAGAGGGACCGGGTCAATGAGTCACTGGTTTAACCGTNGTTAAGAAAAATTTTAGCAACACCCCTTTCTAGTTTATTATATTATCAAGACACCCCTTGTATTATTTAAAATATCACTGATACCTCTTCTAATTTATTTATAATATAAAATAAGGCAGACTTCAATAAACTCATTCGACGGCCTCAAATAGACTCATTCAACGACTACCAATATTCCCCTTAAAATCATTCACATTGCACCATATCTTGAGACACGAGTTATCTTTAGTATTTAAATATCATTGGGACTCCTCGTCGTTAAACCACAATTTCTAACAAAAAAAAAATTCATCTAACATACTAAAATTGTCCCTATATAAGTCCCAAACAATATTTTTACATAAAATTTTAATTAAATTTTAGTNGTGTGAACACGTTTACAAACAGGGGTAGAACGAGAAATTATGTCTGGGGTAAACACTATATTAAAAAAAAATTAAATTTTCTTCTTCTAATCAATAAAAATAAAATAATATATTCAAATTTACTATATTGTATTCGATACTTAAAAATTTATAAAATATAAAAAGGGTGAAACTTTGATAAATATAGCATATATAAATAAAAACAAATAAAAAAGAGAGGCTAATTATATTCCTTCATAACAAATGAAACAAAACTGCATAAAAGATACTATAATATTTCTCCGTCTATATGATCAAACTATTAGTCATTGATCACTCATTTAATTAAGTAACCTAGTTGCCATAATCTTTATAGCTTTTTTTTTANCTGATACCTCTTCTAATTTATTTATAATATAAAATAAGGCAGACTTCAATAAACTCATTCGACGGCCTCAAATAGACTCATTCAACGACTACCAATATTCCCCTTAAAATCATTCACATTGCACCATATCTTGAGACACGAGTTATCTTTAGTATTTAAATATCATTGGGACTCCTCGTCGTTAAACCACAATTTCTAACAAAAAAAAAATTCATCTAACATACTAAAATTGTCCCTATATAAGTCCCAAACAATATTTTTACATAAAATTTTAATTAAATTTTAGTTGATTAAAATTTTTTTTCTACATATTAAAATTTGAGTTAATTAAAATTCATTTTTATACATATTATAATTTGAGCCAATTAAAAATTGATTTGAGCAACTTACATTTTTTTTATCCTTTAAAATTTGAGCCGATTTTTGCTCAACCTAAGTTGTTAATGCCGATTAAAATTCAATTCGAGTTAATTAAAATTTATTATTTTTGAATTATTAAAATTTGTGCCAATTAAAATTTAATTTATGTTTATTAAAATTCATTTATTATGTATTAGAATTTTAATTGGCTAAAATTTGAATACATAAAAAAAATATAATTTTTAATCAATTCGAATTTTAATACGTAAATGTGATTATAACAAATTTAATACATAAAAAATGAATTTTCATTAGTTCAAATTAAATTTTAATCAGCTCAAATTTTAATACGTAAAAAAATTTAGAAACAAGAGAAGGTCTCATCGAAGATATGTCTATATAGAGGATGTGTGAGTGAAATTTTTCCTAAAATATGTCGTAGACAATTTAATAACATTGTATATTAGTTGACACCTTTATTTGACAGGGGTATCACTGAATATTTAGAAAATAGAGGGATTATTTTTAAAAATATAGTAAGTTAGAAGGGGGTGTGACTGATATTTTTCCTTAGAATTATATTAGAGTTAAGTTAACTATTTGTTTGACCAATGAAGTATATTTTTTGTGTCAATCAAGCCTCTAAATTATATTTTATGTCAATTTTAATCTCTAAATCATAAAATCTAACTCAATTTGGCTATTTTGCCTAAATTTATTGTTAAGTCCGACAGAAATCCTTACCTGCACATTAGGTGAATAAGAGATTAGGTATAGTTCACGGGCCATGAGGTGCACGTGATGATTTCTTATCAGAATGTTCCTCGAGTGTATCGCACCATACTCGTGATAGTGTCCATTATTCTCTGTGCCTTTTTGCTGCCTAAAATTTTGATTAATTCCTAATGTGTGAACACGTTTACAAACGGGGGTAGAACGAGAAATTATGTCTGGGGTAAACACTATATTAAAAAAAAATTAAATTTTCTTCTTCTAATCAATAAAAATAAAATAATATATTCAAATTTACTATATTGTATTCGATACTTAAAAATTTATAAAATATAAAAAGGGTGAAACTTTGATAAATATAGCATATATAAATAAAAACAAATAAAAAAGAGAGGCTAATTATATTTCTTCATAACAAATGAAACAAAACTGCATAAAAGATACTATAATATTTCTCCGTCTATATGATCAAACTATTAGTCATTGATCACTCATTTAATTAAGTAACCTAGTTGTCATAATCTTTATAGCTTTTTTTTTAATTGAAATCTCTATAGCTTAAAAAAATTGAGTTCGATATGTCAAAAACTTATATAGATGTATCCCTAAAATATCCAAAGTGTGTCAAAAAATTTATAATTATTTAGGTACGGAGATTATACTAATTGATAGAACAAAAAATAATAGAGTGGATACACTTAAATATACTTCAAATTATTTGAAATATACATAAGTAATATTTTTTAAAAACAAATCGAGGGTGGGCATGTGCCTCCATGGTCCTCATGTAGCTCCGCCTCTGTTTACAAATCGAGATTGAAGCGGAGAAAGAGACTGAAACAAAGGTAGATCGAGTCGAAGTAAAAGACGATGCTTGGATTGGACAGAATGATTCATAGGAGTAATAGACAAGATACACTATATATATTTTTGTTCAACAAATGGACACAAACTAGAACACCAAGGTCAGGGCGAAGCCAGGGTTGTCCAATAGTTGGGGTAACTAATAGTTTGAAGGGAATAATCACATAATAATTATCAATTTTTTTTGCTAATTCGGATCAATTTTTCACATAACAATCGCATAAAATTCAGATCGATTTTCAAGAGATCCAAAATTGAATATGAATGTTCAACAATTATTTATTTAACATCCAAATAAAGTAAATATGAAATATTCGAGCAGATATATGAGTTATTTAGAGTTGAATTTTATTAAATTATATTTTAGTTCGATTCGATTGTGTCAAATAATACTGAATTTCATCATATATCCACATATATGAATGTAATAAATCGGAGTATATCACAATCAAATTTAAATTCATTAAATAGAACATAATTGTTTTGAACTTAGATAATCAGTTAAAGTTATTAATTCATAGTTAACTAATCGAATTCTCTCATAAATTGAATTCAAGTTAAAATCCAATATGTTAAGAGATTTAAATTTTAAATTTATAAAATAATTCCATTTAATTTTAAAAATATGAAACTATACCCAGGTTTTTTACAAATTTTTGAGGGGTCAAGGTTTGAAAAACCTTTAAGATTTTTTTAAATTTCAAANTATAACAAATTTAATACATAAAAAATGAATTTTCATTAGTTCAAATTAAATTTTAATCAGCTCAAATTTTAATACGTAAAAAAATTTAGAAACAAGAGAAGGTCTCATCGAAGATATGTCTATATAGAGGATGTGTGAGTGAAATTTTTCCTAAAATATGTCGTAGACAATTTAATAACATTGTATATTAGTTGACACCTTTATTTGACAGGGGTATCACTGAATATTTAGAAAATAGAGGGATTATTTTTAAAAATATAGTAAGTTAGAAGGGGGTGTGACTGATATTTTTCCTTAGAATTATATTAGAGTTAAGTTAACTATTTGTTTGACCAATGAAGTATATTTTTTGTGTCAATCAAGCCTCTAAATTATATTTTATGTCAATTTTAATCTCTAAATCATAAAATCTAACTCAATTTGGCTATTTTGCCTAAATTTATTGTTAAGTCCGACAGAAATCCTTACCTGCACATTAGGTGAATAAGAGATTAGGTATAGTTCACGGGCCATGAGGTGCACGTGATGATTTCTTATCAGAATGTTCCTCGAGTGTATCGCACCATACTCGTGATAGTGTCCATTATTCTCTGTGCCTTTTTGCTGCCTAAAATTTTGATTAATTCCTAATGTGTGAACACGTTTACAAACGGGGGTAGAACGAGAAATTATGTCTGGGGTAAACACTATATTAAAAAAAAATTAAATTTTCTTCTTCTAATCAATAAAAATAAAATAATATATTCAAATTTACTATATTGTATTCGATACTTAAAAATTTATAAAATATAAAAAGGGTGAAACTTTGATAAATATAGCATATATAAATAAAAACAAATAAAAAAGAGAGGCTAATTATATTCCTTCATAACAAATGAAACAAAACTGCATAAAAGATACTATAATATTTCTCCGTCTATATGATCAAACTATTAGTCATTGATCACTCATTTAATTAAGTAACCTAGTTGTCATAATCTTTATAGCTTTTTTTTTAATTGAAATCTCTATAGCTTAAAAAAATTGAGTTCGATATGTCAAAAACTTATATAGATGTATCCCTAAAATATCCAAAGTGTGTCAAAAAATTTATAATTATTTAGGTACGGAGATTATACTAATTGATAGAACAAAAAATAATAGAGTGGATACACTTAAATATACTTCAAATTATTTGAAATATACATAAGTAATATTTTTTAAAAACAAATCGAGGGTGGGCATGTGCCTCCATGGTCCTCATGTAGCTCCGCCTCTGTTTACAAATCGAGATTGAAGCGGAGAAAGAGACTGAAACAAAGGTAGATCGAGTCGAAGTAAAAGACGATGCTTGGATTGGACAGAATGATTCATAGGAGTAATAGACAAGATACACTATATATATTTTTGTTCAACAAATGGACACAAACTAGAACACCAAGGTCAGGGCGAAGCCAGGGTTGTCCAATAGTTGGGGTAACTAATAGTTTGAAGGGAATAATCACAGAATAATTATCAATTTTTTTTGCTAATTCGGATCAATTTTTCACATAACAATCACATAAAATTCAGATCGATTTTCAAGAGATCCAAAATTGAATATGAATGTTCAACAATTATTTATTTAACATCCAAATAAAGTAAATATGAAATATTCGAGCAGATATATGAGTTATTTAGAGTTGAATTTTATTAAATTATATTTTAGTTCGATTCGATTGTGTCAAATAATACTGAATTTCATCATATATCCACATATATGAATGTAATAAATCGGAGTATATCACAATCAAATTTAAATTCATTAAATAGAACATAATTGTTTTGAACTTAGATAATCAGTTAAAGTTATTAATTCATAGTTAACTAATCGAATTCTCTCATAAATTGAATTCAAGTTAAAATCCAATATGTCAAGAGATTTAAATTTTAAATTTATAAAATAATTCCATTTAATTTTAAAAATATGAAACTATACCCAGGTTTTTCACAAATTTTTGAGGGGTCAAGGTTTGAAAAACCTTTAAGATTTTTTTAAATTTCAAAAAGACCCCAAAAATTTTGGAATTTTTTTTTTTTGGTAACTTCAAAGAAAGAAAGTTGTCCCAAAAGATTTAACAAGGTTCAATCCAAAGGACGGTCAACCTCTTCTTTTTCCATTCTCTCTTTCAAAAACTCCTCTGTTTGACACTCTACGATGAAATTATCTCTATAGGATTTGGAGAATAATCGAATTTTGCGGAAGTGTCACATTTTATTTATTTAGGTTGTAATAGTGATGGCTGATGCTTCTAATTCATCCAATTTGATTTGAAACACTAAGACCGAGTGTCAAATTTTATTTATTTGGGTTCCATTCTCTCTCTCTCTCT
>CAUOFW020002258.1:140930-159511 GCA_963454935.2 Ilex paraguariensis
ATATATATATATATATATGAATCAGAGGAAGGAGGGTGTTGGGTTTCACCAAAAGAGGGGAAGTAGTTTAGTTGTTCGAGCATGGTGGGTGGGGCTGGCTGGGTTTCACCGAAAGAGGGAGGGAGTTGGGATTTCGCCGATGCAAGTTAGGATCGAATTAGATTTTATTTTATTTTTTTCAAAACAAAAGATTGAGATATGGGTAGTTTTGTACTTTTGATCAATTTTAGATAATTTTTATATCAAATTTTTGTCATTTTTAACGGTGTCAATTAACGGAGGAGCAAATTAAAAAATATTCTAATATTAAGGGGCAAATTGTTGAATTTAAAACTTGGGGGAGTTGATTACAACATGATTCAAACTTGGAGGGAGTATTTTGTAATTAACCCTAAAAGTAGTGTTTTTTTTCAAAAGAGGAACGAGTATGATAATGTTTGTCAGACTAATGAAACAACTCGTCTTTATGTTTGTCCTTTTCCTCTGGAAGACTCCGCAGTCCGCACAACCTTACCAAAGGAGTTGTCTACGGTCCCAAAAAAAAAATTCGGTATCGAATTAATATTTATTATTTTTATGAGTATTTTTTATTATTATTATAAATATTTTTTTGTTTTTGTTATAGTACTAAAAAAAATAATAAAAATAATTATTACAATAATGATAAAAATATTCACAAAAGTGATAATTTTTTTATAATAAACAAAATGGATAAAAATATTTACAACGGAGGTAAAAAATACTTACAAAAATGATAAAAATACATACAAAAATGATAAATCACTCTAAAAGCAGTAAATTTTTTTGTTGTAAAAATATATTCATAAAAATTATAAAAATACTCACAAAAATAATAAATCTTAGAGGTACCGTATCAAATTTTTTTATTTGATACGTTGTCAAGTCCTAATCAAAGTCTGTATAGTTTGGTGACATGGCAATATTTTATTCCGCTTGTGTTACAGCAATGTTCACAAATTTAAATAAAGTTTATCAAGGTTTTAAAAATATTATTTTGTATATTTTTCGTATTACACTCTTAATGTATTAAAAATATTACAATATAACTCTTCTGCTAGTTTTC
The DNA here is from genome assembly GCA_963454935.2 of Ilex paraguariensis. Lineage (NCBI taxonomy): Eukaryota > Viridiplantae > Streptophyta > Magnoliopsida > Aquifoliales > Aquifoliaceae > Ilex > Ilex paraguariensis. Next base: position 142,015 of record CAUOFW020002258.1, read on the forward strand.
GTTATTTGTTATGTCAAAATTAATGGGGTGATTGTTTGACGGAATAAATAATGGAAACTAACGAAAGAATCACATTGTAACATTTTTAATACATTCAGATATAATGTAAAAAAAAATTAATTTTTGAGAGTACAAAATAATTTTTTTTTTAAATCTTTCAAATTGTAAAATGAGATTTCCCCAATAAATTTACCTGTAAATAAAGATGTTGAAGCATTATACTTTAATGCAAGTTGGCAACTACAATTAGTTTCGAGCCAGCCAGCAGCCAAACTGGANTAAATAAAGATGTTGAAGCATTGTACTTTAATGCAAGTTGGCAACTACAATTAGTTTCGAGCCAGCCAGCAGCCAAACTGGATCCAAAGTGAAAGTTCCCACACCTTTTCGAGTCAATTTTCAACTCTCTGTAGTATTACTCTTTTCGTATTGACAATGATATTGTAATATAATATGAATTTTATACAATATGAATATGAAAATGACATAATTTATTAATTTGAATAGTAAATGATTTTATTTAGTATAAAACACGAATAGTGCAGATCTGTCATGATTAAATCAATTAATTACTATTGTAAGCGAAAAATACGTAAATTTATTATTATTTCTTATCCCTTGATCAAGAAGTATATAAATTTATATAATATTTGAAAAAACTACCCTTTTTTTCTTACACACTGATAGAGTGGGTATTTTCTTTATAGGGAACTACATGTAAAGGTTTTGATTGTGAGAATAGACTCTTAGGATTCGTTCGATAGACGTATTTTAAAGGGATTAAATATTAGATTGTACTATTTTTTAATTTAATCGGGATTAATATTTTGTTTGGTAAGCAAATTTAATGTCGTATTAATTTCAAAAACGTATAGTAATCGTATATTTATCATATATTTTTTATACGATAGGTCTGTATTATAGAGATATTTTAATACTACAAAAAAAAGTGGTATTATAATCCAGGTCAAACGTATTATTCTACACATTTACTATTATAACCCCCTAACTGATAAAATCAAGTTGTCATCAATGTAACAAACACTAATTCAGGATATTTTTATTAATTCAACATTAATACGATAAAATAATTTCTTAACCAAACAATCGATTGAATTAAATAACTACTATCCAACGTTTATATTGTTTATTGTCAAACACTATATAATATTACGTATTATTCTAATACTTTATTTAATCTTGTATTTTGTCCTTCTGTATTGCATTAGATTGTATTACTCTATCTAATTCATTCATTTTTAATACGGCAACTAAACGAACCCTTATGATATGCTTGGTAGGAGAGATAAAAAATAAGAGGGATGAAAAAAGAGGAGGGCTGCATTTTTAATCCTTTGATGCAGGAAATATATTTTTTCTCTCTCTTGTTTGGGTAGGAGGGAGGGAAGCGTAGAAAATATAAATTTTTTATTAGTATGAGAAAAATTATAAAAAAAAAATAAAACTTTTAAATTACATGAATACTCTTGTGGTTGTAGAAAATACAGAATAAAAATATTTCATGAATCCCATCATCATCATTCAAAACAACTATTAATGAAAAGGTAAGAACGACGATAACACCACCATCATCATTCAAAGGAAAAAGATATTAGAGATGATATTTAAGTCGGCAATGATTTTATAAAGAGTAAATCAGTAAACCAAAAGAAAAACATAATGTTGGACCTCCATAACTTTTGAATCAAGATCTAGATATAGAATTTTGCTTTCTATCTCTCGATTATTTAAGTGCTACTAGTATGGGGTATCATAAGGGCGGGGCGTGAGGGACGGGGCGGGACGGGATGGGAGGATTCAAAGATTCAAAATTCTTCGCTAGCAATTAAATAGGAGTTCGCTGCTGTCTATTTAATAATCTCTTTTAGTACATCTAGTTTTTTTTACTCTAATTTTGCTGCAGATCATGAGCTCGATGTTGTGTTTTAGTTTAATTGATTTAGATCTGTTACTGTCTTTGGTTATCAGTTTCTTGACTTCTCTTCTCCCCTAAATTTTGCACTTTGTTTTGTTTTGTTGTGGTATGTCTTTTGGAATATGGCAACTAATAGTAAAAGATGGATTGTTTCCCAAATGAGCATCCAAAATAGAAGAATTAGGAAAATACTTTGCTTTAAAAACTCGGCTGACCAATGAGCAGGGATTATGGAACAATCTCCAGAATTGCTTGGCAAGAAGAGCTTGATTAAAAGCTTCAATATTTTTGAACCCCATTCCCCCTTTAGATTTCAGTCTACATAGCTAATCAACATTTATTGATGACACCCTTATTGGACATTACTCGTCTATATGGATTGCGCATCTAATGAAATTATACTTACAAAAAATTATTATAAATAAATATGTTTTGCAAAAATAATGTTAAATATTATGATTTCAAATTACTATTGATTTTTAGGCTGCCCCACTCCTTAAAAAGTCTGGCTCCGCCCCTAATAGTGGGGGCAACTATTATATCAAAGAGAACCATTATGCTCCGTTTGGTATGATAGAAAAGTAGGAGAATGAAAAATTGGAAAGATGAAAAGTTGAATGGATAAATAAAACATCTTGTTTGGTAAGGAAGGAAAATATGAGGGATGAAAAAGTGGATGGATTAACTTTTCTTCCAACTCACCAAAATCAATCCCTCCAAAATCAGAAAGAAAGTGGATAGATTGTTAATTATTTGTGTTGAGATGTATCTTATTTATCTATAATATTAATTTCATATAAAAATACTAAGGGTGAAAATTTTTGACTCAACACAATGACATGACTCGAACTTAATACGAAAATAAATCGGTCAACTCATAACTCGACACAACACAATTAGTTAAATGAGTTAAGTTAAGTTTGACTAATATTCGACACAAACTCATAATAACTCAACACGAATATGACACGACATGACTTGATTGTCACCTCTAATCTTAGCCAGCACAAAAAAAAAATAGTCATTTTTATTTTTCACCCATCCAAACAAACACAAAGGAAGAAAATTGTATCATTCCTATTTTCCATCTTTGAAGGATAGAAAGTGTATTCCTCCTACTTTCTATCTTTCCTACTTTCCATCCTCTCTATTAAGCAGAGCATTATAGTGTGTTTGGTATGGTGAAAAAATGGGTGGAAGGAAAGTGAGAAAGGAGAAATGGAAGGGAAGAAAAATGTTTTCATTGTTTTGTACCAAAGGAAATTATGAGGGAGTGAAAAGTGGGAGGAGATCTCTATCCTTCCAGCCTACCAAATATTTTCAGCCCAAATTTGGGAAGAAAGTGGAGGAAAAAGTGAAGGCAAGACAATAATTTTTTAAGTTGACATTTTTACATTTTACTTATTAGAGTGAAAAAACATATTTAAGGGTAGAATTGTAAATTTGGCATATATGTTTTTCTTTTCTTTTCATTTTTCATTTAATACCAAACAATAGAAAATATATCCCTCTTACTTTCCGTCCCTCGTACCAAACAAAAAAAAACGAAAATAACTTTCTTTCCTTCAAGGATGGAAACATTATTCTTTCCACTTTTTCTTCCTTTATTCTTTTTAGTGGTGTCCATGGGCCAGGTTACCCACGGGTCCTGTTACCCGGTCAGAAAAAAAAATAAGTCGGAAGCCCAATAAATCCGATAGTTGGCCCGCCGAAGCCCGAGCCGGAGCTCGAGCCCAATATCCTTAAAAAGAGGGCTTGAGTTTGCCCCAAACCCATTACCCGGTCCAAAGCCCGGCCCAAGAGCCTAGCCCACCCCACCCTTCCTTTGAAAAAAATTTATATTTTTAGATCATTAAATTTGAAACTTTAAAATAAGTCTCCAAATATCAAAATTTGAAGTCTTAAAAATTTAGATATTATAAATAATGTATTATTTTCTTTTCCATGTATTAAGCATATAAATTTTAAATGATAAAGTAATACAAATGACAGATAAGTTAGTAGGTGTCAACCTAATTAGGATTTATTCATTCTATTGGATGTAGTTCATTATTTTATTTTTATCCATTTTAACTTTACTTTTGATTCAAAAATAGAATTTACACAAATATTAAGTTACAAAAATATTCATTATTTTTAAATAAAGATGTATATCAAAAAGCCTGCAAGCAATAGGCTCACGGGTTGGGTTGCGGGTAACCTACCGTTATCGGAAGCCAGGCCCGGCCCGGCCGATAACTCACTTGGGTAAGAACTTGAGCCTACACTACCTAGACCTGGCCCAAAAAAAAATTCACGGGCCTAACTCGGCCCGGTCAATAGACACCCCTACTTCTTTCCATCCTTCTTACTAAATGAACCATCAACGATATTGTGGCTCGTTAACAAATAGAGAATATGTTTTATCTTTTTTTTTTTTTGGGGACTGGGCCTGGGTATAAGGATTCAAAATTTTCGAAAGCTGATATAAGGATTCAAATTTAAACTGAGATAATTAGTCAAAAATATCAATTCAAATCCAAGTACCTAATTTTAGGAATAGATCATATTAGGATCAGAACTCAAACCAGTTAAATGATAGTTAATCCAAGTACCTAATTTTATAGCCGAACGATAGCTAAGATATCACCAGTTGTCTTATTATTAGACAGTTACACCATATCAGCGTAATGACGTGATGTAACCATTACAACCAAGATTTACTTGTCTCGTACCTATACTAAAACCGCCCTGGAATTCATTACTGGTGATATCTTAGCTATCGTTCGACTATAAAAGAATGACAATTGAATGTGCTTTGAGAACCATGAATTGATCAGGGAAGCCCTCCTTTGTATATGGGCATGTACGCACCCTAATTATGTCCACAAATGCTATATTTGGATTGATAAATGTTTATTTATGACTTAGGTTGCGATGCCAAGTTGGTTTTGGTTTGAATAGATGGGATTTCTGTCAATCTGTTGCTCCAAAATCTGTTAGGATCAACAGAGATATCTCAATCGATAGACAGTTCTCAGGCGATAGTTTTGAAATGAGTTCAAATGTCTTGTTTTAAGAATTTCTTGGATAAGAAACAATGAAAAACTACACTTATGCAAGGGTAAAATGAAATAACATAGAACTAATAAAAAAGGATTCTTTTATTAATTCAATTGAATGGTCTTTGGTTATAAAAGGCTAAATAAAATATTATTGGTTACTGCACTAACTACTCCTAAAACTAATCTAAAAACTACTCCTAACCATGCCCAGGTCATGGGCTTTTGGGGGGTTTGAGTGTGTCTTATCTTCTCCACTAGATGCCCTTTCATAGCCATTGTCTTAAAACACTCGCAGTACCTACCAATTATTCCGAATCAGCCTTTTGAACATTTGCAAGAGAAACTAGCTAGGATTGGAGATATCCACATCCACATGGACCTAAGGAAAATTACAATTGGCATATTGTCAGCAAACCCAGCCAGAATTGGAGACATGGGGTGGCACGGCCAGCACAATAAACTTCCGAAATAATCTACCACCTGTAAGAAAGATAGCATAAATATATCGGCTATTGGTATCTTATTATCCCCACAACTTTGTATAGCTAAGGAACAAAACACTCTGTTCATCATTGCAGTGTGTTCCACTGGATATGATAAAAGACCATAATCTCAAAATCCATTTCCGTGTGGAAGTACAGGCGGACATGGCTCGTTCAGAAGCAGGACAAGTGGGAGGGTGTAAAGCCTTTCGTAAATGGAACAATCTGCAGAAGCAACACAACTGCGAGTGTGCATTTGTGCAATCAAAGTCAAGGGGCCGAAAAGGGCAATTTCCTACAGGTTCACATTCTTCGGGGTAGGATCATGATTGGAAAAATGAGACAACCAAATGGAGCTTGGATCAGTGAGGCAGACCATGATTCCATTTCTAGCAAAGGGACCAAAGGGGCAATTTCCTACAGGTTCGTATCATATATGCTGTGGGTCACGTATTCCTAAAACAGCACTGGAACTTATTGTTGTCTCGCCGTACCTATCGTTTGGCAAGTTTGAGCAACCTAGCTGGACGAAGCAAGGTTGATGAAAGTTTGTCTATGACTTTGTTGTTGGGGGACAATGTGATGTAATAGCTCATGTTAATGCTATGCAAGAATGACAATTGAATGCACTTCGAAAACCATGATTTGATCAGGGAAGCTCTCAGTCTATGGGCATAAGGCGTCCTAACCATAGCACATGCTGGGTTTCGGTTTTAATAGATTGCACTTCAACGCCAATCTAATCCATTTATTAGCATGTGATAGAAGGTATTCGATACACGTATCTAATAATAATTTGAATCCGTTAGCTTGACAAATAGTATTTGGATACAAATCAAGACAACATGCTGACAATTTGACCCAAAAATTGTTGTTTGGTCAGTTAGATAAGTACACCCCATATAGACTAAGGAAGTTCAACAACTCTATACAGTACAATAGTAAATTTCTTCTTATAAACCTTATTAGTCATCACATTGATCACGAAAACTTTGTGAAGTAATTCAGTGGCTAAATAATTAACAATCATATTACAGTCCTCATAGGGCAAATGTACAAAATTCTTCATTAGTTCTCGAATAACAATCTCATGGCTAAACTTGATACCATTCATTTACAACATCAAGTTGGAAACTTACCCAAAAAAAAAAAAAAACAGAAAGAGAAAAAAAAAAGTGGGCAGTTACATACCCTTGAACAAATTACAAGCAATTAGTGCACTCTTAGACAATAATATAATACAAGAAAATACAAAATATAAAGAGAAAAAAAAAAGATGGCAAGCAAATATTTAACAAGCACAATTCAAACCAAAATCATCTGTGCCTGGCACATAAGAAAGTTGCTCCTTAAAAGAGGCATCTTCACCAGCTGCAAACACCAGAAAAAATAAGGAAGCTTAGGGGCATACTGAACAACAGGTGAACACATATCAAAATGAGTATTAGTTTGCTTTCAATTTGCCAGATTACACTAACAAAATATGACCCCAGATCTCAAAGACGAGAAGTTTCGGAACCCCAAATCTTCAAGACAAGCGATGGAATTAGGGATGGACTCCAAAGAATCAGCATATTGAACGGAAAGATGTGTAAGCATGGACGGGAGACGGCCCCGGAAGAAAGACTAGCTTTGGGCACTTAAAGACATCCACCTTCTTGAGAGATGTATGGCTTTCCAGGCCAAAAGGCAATCTCTCTAGATTTTCACAGAAGCATACTTCCAAACGTTCAAGATTACAAGGTAGCCTTTGGTCTTCTTCCAACAGTTGCACAAGTAGAGGACAATGCAAGATCGCTAGGCGTTTGCAACGGGAAAGATTTTCTGGTGTAATCCCATTCTGCCACAAAGTTACCAACGCGACACAATTCCAAAGTTCCAAATCTTCAAGTGACACCAACCCATTCGTGAATTCTGTTTGCAGATGAGTTATTCCCGAAATATTCTTAATTTTCAATCTGCTTAATGACGGCAATTGGGTAAAACTTGTCAACACCACCTCATCACAATTTTCTATCTCTAACTTGAGAAGAGAGAGAAGTCTTAAGAGTGGAACACTCACTAGTTTAGGACAATTGCATATAGTAAGCTCACGAAGGCAGGGGAAAAGTCCTCTAAAATCAACATCATAGGAAAAAGACCATTCCTCCCATTCTAGCATCTTGTCAAACAGTAGAATCTCGAGTGATGGAAATGGAATCTCCAGAGTGCTACCACTGCAATAGAATTCTGCACCCACCCTTTTTACTGCATGCATGTCTTTTATGTATAGTTCTTTGAGCAATGGTAGTTGGCCAAGTGATGGTAAATAGATGCATTNGCTTTTTACTGCATGCATGTCTTTTTTGTATAGTTCTTTGAGCAATGGTAGTTGGCCAAGTGATGGTAAATAGATGCATTTTGTACAACCTTTGAGACTAATGTACACTGTTTTAGAGAATGACGGATCCCCAATCCAACTAGGAAATGTGATGCCCCTGTATAACTCAATTTTAAGACTCTTTAATCCTCTATGCGAACGTAGCATGTCAAGTACACTGACTTGTAGCCCTTCATTTTGAGAATCTTCAATGCCATGATTCCATTTGAATTCCAACTCATTATGATCTTGGGGGTGGTGGTGGAACGGTGAAGGTGGGACAATGGTGGTGGGAATGGTGGTAGTGGAACGGTGGAGGTGGTGGTTGCAGTGGTGATGGTAGGGGTAGGACGATGGAGGTGGTGATGGTGGCGGTGGGGCCGTGGCAATGGAGGTGGAGGTAGTGGTGGTGGGGTGGTGGAGGGGATAATTGTGGTGGCGGTGGTGGTGGTAGTGGTGATTGTGGTGGGGTGGTGGTAGTAGAGGTGATGGTGCGACAGTTTCAAATACTATTTTTTTTTAAAGTACTTATGAGAAATAAGTCCTAAAAACACTTTTAAAAAGTCACTTTAAACACATCTTTAAGAACCTATTTTTCCTATTAAAATTGGGGTGTTAATATTAACCGTCGGATTAATTTAAAATAAAATTTAAAAATATCTCAACCGTGAAAAGTAAAAATTATTTTGTTTATTTTTTGATATTTGAATTATATTGTACTTTATTATATAGATATTATCAGCTAAAAAAAATATGACCAAAAAAAAATATGTTATTGTTTAAGAGAAATTGGCAAAATTTCCTTTGAAAGCACAACTATTTCCAAACCCCCTTCCCTACCGCACTGGAAAGCAGTTGCTTTCCTTTTTATTTCTCACAATTTATGAACACGTGTGGGCCCCTATTGTTTAAATGCAGTTTGCTTTCCCTTCTTTTTTTTTTTTTTTTCTTCTTTTCCACTCCATTCTGTCAACTCTTTTTGACAAAAAAAAAAATTACCAAGCAAATGTTCACTTTAATAGTGCTCCATTACTATAGTGGAGAGAGAGAGAGAGAGAGAGAGAGAGGGGGGTTAATGGCACTATTCGTCCTTAAAGTAGGTATTTTTTTTCAATTTGATTTCTAAAATATTCAATTCGTGTCATTTTAACCATTACATGAATAGACCGTTAAAATTTTTATGGAATGATAACGTATTAGACACGTTATACTGTCTAAAAAAATGACTTGTAATAAAATTTAATTTTTTACACATTAAAATTCGAACTATTCAAAATTTATTTTTACCTGTTAAAATTTGATTCGATTAAAATTCAATTCAAGGGACATAAATTTTAATTTTTTTAAAATATTAAAATTCAAGCCGATTCGAGCACAATCTAAGCTTGCTAGTGCCGCTTAAAATTCGATTCAAATCAATTAAAATTTATATTTTTTTAAGTATTAAAATTCAAGCCAATTAAAATTCGATATAAACTAATTAAAATTCGTTTTTTACATATTAAAATTTATATTTTTTTATATATCAAAATTCAGACCATTTAAATTCAATTTGAGTTGATTAAAATTTTATTCGAGCTGATTAAAAATAAATTTTAATCAACTCGAATCAAATTTTAATCGGCTCAAATTTTAATGCGTAAAAATGAAATTTCATTAGCTTGAATCAAATTTTAATCCACCCGAATTTTAATACGTAAAAAAATTCAAAAAACATAAGGGATCTCATTAAAAATATGTCTAGATAAGAGGTGGTGTCAATGATAATTACCCTAGAAAAAAAGGCAGACACACACACACACCCACACAGTTGAGAGAGGTGTATACACCTGCTACTCCAGCTGCATCCTTGCAAATTTCTGACCATGTTTATGCCCTTCCATTCTCCTCCTCCACCCCCTTCTTCATCATGTTTCTCTCACACCACCTGTCACACACACACATTTTCCTTCTTCATTTTCTCTGCATGCGCACACACACAAACACAAAACACAAACTGAAACACAAAAATGCCAACTATCATTGGTCACCCAAATCAATAAACTCCAATTCATAACCCAATCTCAAAAAAATTCAAAATCCCCATTTCGTAATGGATGGGTTAATCTTAGCACCAAATTAGGAAATTTCGGAATTAATCCCAAAACAAAACTAAATGAATCTACGTGAAACTATATTGATTGCAATTAGGCCAAAAACTGCCAGCAGCAATCCTAACATCTCTAGCTGCCAGCAAACATCCATTTGGCAAAGGAACAAAAAGATTAGACAAAGCAAAAATGTCAAAAAACTGCAACCAATAGCAAACCTTTTGACACAAAGCCTTGTAATGAAACTCTCATGCATTTGTAGTGTGGACTACCAACAATCTTTGTTGGCCTGAATGCATTTGGATTATGCTCTATGGACCATTCAACAACAGCTTCCCTTGGAGGCTTATTCTCAATGTTATCTTGACGATCTATGTAGCTACAACTATCACAACATGTTCCAGAAGCAAAACACTCGGCCAGTACCTACCAATTGTTCCGAATCAGCCTTTTGCTAAAGTAATAGGACTTAGCAACCTTGAACCATGCGATGAATTTTTTTTCATTGAAGCAAAACTACGAACACTTTGTGATCATGTACAAAACCCAATCATCTTAACTCAACCTCAACATCAAATGAATATAGAAATCGAAAAAACTTAAACCAGCAAGTCTAAGCAAAGGGAAAAAACACTAACACCATACAAGAATTATCAGGAAACACTCCAAAAGATTAGAATTTTCGATCTTCAATTACTAATGCGTTTCGGTTTTTAGAGGTTGTTTCAGTGAAAATGAAACCAAGTTTTGATCTTGATCAGATGGTTGGATAAATTGAATCCTTGAAGTAGCTCTTGAAAGGAATGGCCTAGTTTTAGAGATCCTGTTGGGGGGCTCATACACGGCTTCATATGCTGCAAAGGATGAAGATCTGTATATAGGGTGTCTTCCATGGTTCAAGGTCACGGTATCGATCATCGACTCAGAGGGTATTGAGACACATCAGTCACAATGTTGTGGCATGGTGTGGCATTGGCCGATAAGCTCAAATCACTAGATAGAAAGTCCAAAAATTTTTGAAAAAATCATGCAAATTTCTAAAAAAATATAACTATCATCATCCATGCATTATATCCTAGAAATACATCATTTGACACGTTAAACAATGGGAAAAGGAATTGTGAGAGCGATACCGATAATGTTATTAAAATTATTTTGACCACACTAGTATTTAATTTAATTTTTTTTAAATAAAAACAACAATAGTAAAGATGTATCAATAAATTATAAATTTCATAAATGCATTTGATCCCAACACAACGAATACAAATATTATATGAATGTAAATATAATCCAATTTAATCTTTAGTATTAAAAATTTATAAGAAATTATTTCCACTTAATGAATATCCAATTACATAACTGGATATTTTTTTCCTCATCACCCCCACAAAAGAATTTTGTATCACCAACAAACTGCAAATGTGATATTGTTATCCTACCCCTTCCCACTTGAAATCCTTCAACAAGATTACAGCCCTCCGTCCTCTCACTAATCTTTTTAATCCATCAGCAACTAAAATAAAAATAAATGGTGATAATGAGTCATCCTGTCTCAAACCTCTAGTTGCTTTAAAATACCCTTAGGCTTCCCATTAATCATGATTGAGAAATTCAAAAAATTCAAACATCCTAAAATCCACCTTCTCCATCTTCCACCAAATCCTTTCACTTCATGACATAATCTAAAAATTCTCAATTCATATGGTCATAGGCCTTCTCAAAATCAATCTTACAAATAAAACCTTCATTTCCTCTATCTCTATAATCTTCAACCACCTCATTAGCCATCAAAGCAACATCAAGAATTTGTTTACCTTGCACAAAAATCCCCTGACATTCAGAAATAGTCTCACGAAGAACCTCCCTTAATCCATAAATAAAACTTTTGCAATGATCTTATACAGGCTAGACACCAAACTAATTGTCGAAAATCCTTCAATTGCAAAGACTTATCCATCTTTGGGAGTAAATAAATAAAAGTCGAGTTAGTTATTGCATTCACCACTCCATTTTGAAAGAACTCATTGAAAACCCTCATTAAATCCTCTTTGACGACATTCCAACAATCTTGATAAAAGTTAAACTAAAATCATCCGGACGTAGAGCCTTATCTCTACCACATTCCTCACCTCTTTTACCTCAAACGACCTTTCCAACCACCTCGATTTACCCTCATCAATAGGGCTCCACGCCAATCCCTATTGGATTGGGTTTTATGTTGCGATCTCGGTGGTTTGCATTTGAACTTTGGGTTTTGAGTTTTTGGCATTCAAAGGGTAAAATGGTCATTGGACAGTTTCTCTCAACTTTGTCATTTGACCACATTAGTTTATTGAGGTCGATTGGAAATTTTCATACCACAAGCAGAGTGTAATAAGTGCAAACCTAGAGCATAGTTCATGTAATTTGTTGAAGAATAAGAGAACTAGAAATGGTAAACTAATTGTTGCATGAACCTAATAACCAAGCTAAAACTAAAAGCAAAACTCAAAACTAATGCATGGGCTGTGTGAATAAATGCCTCGTGAAGTGGTAAAGCATCAGACTAACAACCCTGAGTTAACTATATGGACAGTTATCCTGTGCAAATAATGTCACATCGTGTCTATACTAGTCCATTTCTTTAGCATTCTCGTTAACAAAGAACAAACTGGGCAACAACTATTTATGACCCACGTCTGTTATAATGATATGCCCAAATTGCTATTCCAATATTTTGCATATTTATAATAGATTACTAACTGTGGCCTAAATCAAGAAAATCCCATTAAATGTTTCAACCCTTGAACCGTTGCAGTTTAAAAGGCAAAAGCAAAATTAGGCTATGCTTCACTAAAAGCAATTTGCTAATACGTGAATGCTATAGCATTTTGCTATAGTAGTGGGATAGAGAGCATCTTTTGATTTGTAGGTTTCTTAAAGTTTGTTGCTTTTCAATTTATGCTCCCTTGATTATGATTGGATTTCTTATCCAATCTTTCTTGATGTACTATATTTTTCTATACAAAAACCAGAAGGAGACACGAAACTTAGTCTGCCTCTGGACAAACTTCAGAGATAGTACTAAATTGTTTCCATAGGTCAAATTCAGCATCATAATTAAGAAAAAAGAATTCAAGCAAAGGCCACAAGTACCTCAATCACAACAAATGCACATGAGCTAACGTGCATTGTGTCAATGTCATTTCAACGGTAATACCAAATCGTTTTTCAATCTAAAACTCTTAGTTGGGAATAAAGAAGAAAATCAAGTGAATACTGCAAACCTTAAATGTATTTATAAGTTACAATTCAAGGGATAAAATTTTATAAGTTCTCTGTCCTAATTGAATGGCAACACGATAGGGGTTTTGAGATTAAATTTCACGAACAAAAGCAATTGCTCATGAAAATAAAGCAAAACTACTTGTCAATCACTAGATATGTCTAAAAATAACTGAAATAAATCTAGAGCAACAATAATAATTAACGAATTAACAATTGAATGGCAGAACTACAAGGTTTCAACTTCGAAATTCTGAAAATAAAATCTAAGATTAACACGGAAGTCAAGCAAAACCTACTTATCAAATAACCAAATACATGTACAAATACAAGAAATGAGTTCAATACATACTCTATCCCTCTTCAGAGGCAGTGCAGCTTTGCCTTTCTTGGGCTTCGTTGGAGGAGTTGAAGCAACACCACCTTCCCCCACCACATCATCTTCGTCTTGCAGAGCCTCTGCTACCTCAGTTTCAGCAGCCACAACAACTGTGCAAGACCCAGATTTTGCCAAAGAAACATCAACCCAATTGATTGATTTTCTTCCTCTACACCGTAACACCAACGGGTAGGGAGAGAAAGTGTTGGACGTCTTGGAAGAGTGGTGTGGGCTTGAATGACAGAGAAGAACGGTTGAGCTCTTGAGCAAGGACCGAGGATAGATATAGACTGGAGGGTGTAGCAGAGCGGGCTATTTCCAGTGTTGTGTTGGCCTTTGGTTTAGCAAAATCTCTCCATGTATCTGTCTATCCAGATATAAGACGAAGAGGGGGTCAATGACATTTAACACCCCGAAAGATTCTTATATTTTTAAGGATTAATTGTACTATAGGTCCCTAAAGTATGAGATTTGTCTCATTTTAGTTCTTAATGTTTTAATTGTATCATTTTAATCTCTGAAATATTGANATTAATTGTACTATGAGTCCCTAAAGTATGAGATTTGTCTCATTTTGGTTCTTAATGTTTCAATTGTATCATTTTAATCCCTGAAATATTGAATATATTTCTATATGGTCCTTTAAACAAACAATGTCCAAATTGCTACTAATTTTTTATCATAAACTTGTCATGTAATAGTTAAATATGGATAAAAATAATTTTGATAGTTGTTAAACAAAATTTGAATAGCTCTTAACAAAAAAAATTGTAATATGGGTAGTTTTTTTATCAAAATTTGAATTATTCGTGATCAAAACTGTATAATTTAGGTAGGTATTTAACCAAAATTTGAGTAAAAATTTGATCAAAACTTATCCAAATTATTTTTTTATCTATATTTAAGTATCATGTGACAACTTTATGATAAAAAATTGTTAGCAATCTGGACACTGTTTGCAAGAGTAACTATATAGAAACATATTCAATACTTCAGAGACCAAAATAATGTAATTAAAATATTGAGAACTAAAATGAGACAAATTTCATACTTTGAGAACTTTCAATACAATTAACCCTACTTTTAATTTGTACCATTAAAATTAAAATTTTCACATAATATCCTCAATCAGATAAAAAGGTAACAATGTGATACAAAATTAAATGTTTATTCTTTTCTGTTTAGTTTAATTTACCCAAGAAGATATTAGAATAATAATACATAAGCTTATGTGTCTCTCACTCGAGCAGTAATGCTAGACCAATAAGAAAATAACTTAAAAAAAAGAGGTTGAATGATATGATGATGCTATAGTCATATCTTTGACTATGCTTTTATTTATTTCAAATTTGTAAATATTTTTGTATCGTACCATATTCTTTCGTCTAATTCTTAGGTTATTCTTTTCATTCTCTACTAGATGTATTCCAATATATTGAAAGATAAAATTGAAAATTATCTAAACTTTCCTTTTATGAGAAAGTAGAATAGAAAGAAAACAACTTTAGAATTATATTAGAGTTAACTACTTATTTGACTCATANGTATTCCAATATATTGAAAGAAAAAATTGAAAATTATCTAAACTTTCCTTTTATGAGAAAGTAGAATAGAAAGAAAACAACTTTAGAATTATATTAGAGTTAACTACTTATTTGACTCATAAAATACTATTTGTGTCGATGAAACTCATGAACTATGTTTTGTGTAAATTTTGGTCCTTCAACTACTTATTTGGTCCCACCTAAATGCGTTGTTAACTTTGATATAAATCCTTACCTACACAGCAAGTGACCTAGAGATTAGATATAGTTCCCATCTTGTCTTTCAAAACTCCTGTTTGACACACTACAATGAAATTATCTCTATAGGATTTGAAGATAAATCAATTTTGATGAGTTGTCAAATTTTATTTATTTGGGTTGTAATTGTGGTGGCTAATGTTTCTAATTCGTCCAATTTGATTTGAAACATTAGGGTCGGGTACAATGGTAATTTTTCTCTATCTAAATTTTAGTACTTTAATGTGAAATTGTTCTAATTTTATTTGTCTTTTGTTTAGAAATTTCATTTTAGGATCGATTGATCACATTTTTAAATAGTAATATTTCAATATCTCAAAATATAGTACAAAAATATTAGTTGTATATGCTCAATATATCCACATATTTCTCACATGATCACTGTTCGTTGTACATACTACAAATGTACCCACATATTTCTCACATTACAAGTGTTCTCTATCAACAAGTGCACATCCCTTGATATAATATAATGACCTTACCCTGCTTGAAAGATATATTCTGAAGTTTTTTCCTAATTGTGGCCTTCAAAAACTCGTNTTCTGACATTACTTGTGTAAGACGAGGTCATGATGAGCAGCCTAGACAAGCCTAGGCTAGTGACCTATACGTCAATAGCTTATCCTGGAGTAGAGGAAGCGTCCAGGACGGAGTAACTCTCGGCACCGAGGAAAGGCTCATCTCGGGGACCGAGGGAGGTATGCTTCCGAGGTGCATGGGTGACCGAGGACACGTGTTGTTGTATAATATACCGAATGCATGATCCTATATGAGAGGTACCCTCGGCGGCGAGGACACTCGTTGCCGATGGTGCTTAAATCCAAGAAACGTTGTTCCAGCAAACCGAGGACACGTGTCTTCATCATAGGGCTTTTCAGAAGAGTCCCATCAACTGCCCCCCAGCCTTCGATCTTCTGACACCGAGGACACGCGTTGTAAGGAGACGAAGGGTTTCCCAACTGCCACCCGTCCTTCATTATGGCCTCGAGCCGCTTTCCCCGACTTGGGATATCGTGCGCATTAAATGCGCCGTTTCGGTATTCCCGCCCAATGATGAAAATTTGCCCCTATATAAAGGGGGTTCTTCTCTGGTTTCCATCGTTTTGCCATTTCGAACTTCATCCAGAGTACGCCTTCTTGAATCTTCGCCGGAGTTTTGTTTCTTCAGCCATCGTCGACTGCCCTTTCTCTCAATATCTCAGAGCCATCAGACCCATTGTTGATTNAGGGGGTTCTTCTCTGGTTTCCATCGTTTTGCCATTTCGAACTTCATCCAGAGTACGCCTTCTTGATTTTTGCCGGAGTTCTTGTCTCTTCTGCCATCGTCGACTGCCCTTTCTCTCAAAATCTCAGAGCCAGCAGACCCATTGTTGATTCCTGAACTTTCTGGAGGGAGTTGTTTTAAGGTTTTTTCCAGAAAAAACTCCATTTTTGACGTTCGGGTGAGTTTCAGAACCCTCTTTCTTTTCGTCCTCCTGGTCTTTTTTGTTTTCCGATTGACTGGAAGTGTCATCCGCTCGACACGTCGTGATTTAAACCCTCGGGAAACTTCCTCAGGGGCTTTCAAGAACAAAATACCCTCTTCCTTCTTTTTTTAGTGATGCCTCGTCGTCGCCCTGCTCCCGAGAATCCTCAGGTTGGTCCTTCGGGGTCAGGGAAATACAAGGTGAAAGGCGAGGAGCAGATCGATAGGTTTAGGGCCAAGTACGACATTCCTCCGTGTGTAGATGTATTGGATTTCAACCCATTGTTGCATTCATCCACCCTCGGGGCCGAGGATGACATGCCTTTCTATACCAAGGCCATCATAGAGGGTGGAATTAGGTTTCCTTTACCCCCTGCTTCTTCAATTCCTCTCTCGCTTTCGCCTCTTCCCTGGGCAATGCTGTCTTAACGTCTTTCGAATAATCATGGGGGTCTTAGAGCTCAATAGGCGCCTCGGGGTGAATATTGGGCTCAATGATCTCCTTTTCTGTTACTCCCTCCTTAGAGTCATGCCTCACCAACACTTCTAC
This sequence comes from Ilex paraguariensis, assembly GCA_963454935.2. Lineage (NCBI taxonomy): Eukaryota > Viridiplantae > Streptophyta > Magnoliopsida > Aquifoliales > Aquifoliaceae > Ilex > Ilex paraguariensis. The sequence goes on from CAUOFW020002258.1 coordinate 159,389, forward strand.
CTCAAAGCCAGGGACCCTTCCATGTACCTTGTAACCCATCTTCCTGACTCGGACAAGGGGTACAAGGACGATATCCTAATCTTCAAGGGATCTTGGCAGAGAGGTGTTGGTCCCGAGTACAAT
>CAUOFW020002258.1:169473-191532 GCA_963454935.2 Ilex paraguariensis
ATATTGTAGTAGAGAGTTGGTGATTTGCATACCCGTCTTGCCTTTTGCAAGGAGTATTTATACCTTAAAACCTCATGATTGCTGTCAGTGTGGTCAGTAGGTGATCATTAGGTGCAGGTTGCGTGTGTATTGATTCTGATGAGGAATGTCTTCTCTAATTAACTGCTCGGGGTCCCGAGCAATCAATATTGGATCATCGGGATGCCGATGGTACAATGTGCTCCTCTCGGGGAGGATGCAATAAATGCTTTGTAATAGGAGCATTTATTGCCTTTCATTTCCGAGCCTTACCGCATTGAATGCGGTCTCATCAACAGAAGGGTGCAATTTATTTGTTTGTTTTCCCAAGCCGCGTGTCAGCAACGGCGTGCAGCTTGTCTGTCTGATGTGACATCATTTGCCACGCGTCCATCCCCTATTGGCTGTGACCTCTGTATTCCAGTATGTTCTGACATTACTTGTGTAAGACGAGGTCATGATGAGCAGCCTAGGCTAGTGACCTGTACGTCAATAGCTTATCCTAGAGTAGAGGAAGCGTCCAGGACGGAGTAACTCTCGGCACTGAGGAAAGACTCATCTCGGGGACCGAGGTAGGTATGCGACCGAGGTACATAGGTGACCGAGGACACGTGTTGTTGTATAATACACAGAACGCACGATCCTATATGAGAGTACCTCGGGGGCGAGGACATTCGTTCGCCGATGGTGCTTGATCCAAGCAACAGTGTTTTAGCAAAACCGAGGACACGTGTCTTCATCATAGGGCATTTCAGAAGAGTCCCATCAATAATGATCGCCAAACAATTACTGTAAAGGGATCATCTAAACCCTAGAGAACGGTCATGTTCCACCATCCTCTTCCATAACTACTTGGAGTGCTTAATCCAAATCCTATGGAATAGGAATTAATCTTAGATTTCGTAGGGAAAATGAAGCTTGAGGAAGAAAATCTTCTTTCTTTACCTCTCCTCTTTATTTACATTCATTTTTTCCTGTCTTTATCCCCTCTTCTCTTCTCTGATCTTTAGCATGCCATCAAAAAATCTTTTTCAATTCACTTGTCGAACGATGTTTTATTTATTTACCAAAAATTATGACTTAAAACTAAACAAATCACAACCCAAAAAATTTAGAATTGGTATTAAATTTCATAGAAGCTTTTTTAGGCATTAGTAGTGTAGATTTTTCCAGTTTGCTATGCAAAGATATAAACTCTTTGATAAAACTAGTAAAATTTGCCAGATTGTATCTGAAAGCATCAATGTTGTGCATTGGGCAGAAAATTGTGTTGGTGCATCTGCAAAAATGGCAACTTTATAGTCATTAAATTCAGATTATATTCACAATTATATTTACAATCAATGCTAACACATAAACAATGCGCCATGCTTCATGCACGTGCAGAAATGTTAGAAAGATTATAATGACTAAGAAAATGTCCGAAGATCAAGACAATAATTCATACGTCAACATGATGCCCCCGATATTATCTTTTATGCCGAAGTATTGCTGTTCTGATGGTCCTGAAAGCTTTTTCATGTGTCCGATGGCGTAGGGTTCTTAACTAACAATGGTAGAAAAAAAGCATGCATATTGGCACCATTAACACAATTTCAGCAAAAATGATGCTACTTCTTGCTCCTTCTGTTAGGGTATTGGACAATAGTTGTTACATGTTGGTTTTCATTTTGCAGTTCTTTCAATTCAACAAGAAGGGAAGTACAAGAAAAAGACTGCATTGTCCTAAGAAACTTATTAAGTCAATCAATCATATTATGAATTGTTTGTATACAAGCACATTATCTCTACACAACACCTACACACACCCATACACATCACATATAACTGCAACATCCATAGAACAAATGGATCATAAGCAAAACAACTATGGTTTATATAATAAACACTGATGAACTATGTTTGTCACTAAGTTATTATTTTTATTTTTCTTTAACTAAATAGAAGCGACAAAGAACTGAATCTCAATTGATTATGGCAGTAAGGCCACCTGCCACTTACAATACCCATTGCGTATTTCACTATGTTAGCATTATGAAATATGAAAATTATGGTGCTATAACCAGAGGCGAAGCCGAGACTCAACGGTCAGTCAAACTTAGAGAGGGCACAAACATGAATACAATACTAACTAACTAGTATAAGAAATTTTTCCAAACCTGTGTTTAATGAAGACTAAACTGGATGCTATTTTGTTATTAAAAAAAAAATCCTAAGTTGAATCACTTGAAATATATTAAGATCCAAGATTTAATTACTACATGAAATTAGAAATACTATTAGCTTAGCTTCAACAAAATATGAACTAAAAGAGACACAAAAACTTCTTCATAATACATTTTAACTGAATCATATATTAAAGTGGACCATATGACAACGTTAGAAAACCCCATAATCATTTATAACTGACTAAGTTGACAATCTAAGAGACGTATCTTGTTGTGAAGTCTAGTTGAGATAATCCTTCATCTTGTTGAAAAATTCCCTTTTAGTTTAGTATATGTATCGTTTTTTTATGGTCGTATTTACTAAGTTACGAGCTACTAATTTATCAAAAAAAAATCAAGAATTACAAAAAATAGGGGATAATGATATTGTGACAATATATATAATGGTTAGGACATTTCAAATCTCTGCTATTTAGCCAAAAAAATAAAATATTTGTTTTACTAAGTAAGGAAACAAGTGGACCATTAACTAACTAAAAAAAATATTTACCACTATAGAAAATTTTAAATGCTTAAGGGGAAATATAAGATGTTAACCAAAGTTCAAGAAGTGGAGTTTGGGAATTGAAGAAGAAGAATGAGGAGGAAAGAAAGAAAAACTCTCCTACCTTGAGAGAGTAATATGGTAAAATTTAACCTTTATACATAGTTGAAGAAAAGTTTTAAGTGAAATTATGGGAAGTATTCAAAACCAAGAAGTTCTAGGATAAGCAACGTTCAAACATGGAGATTTGGATCTCTTTGATATATGTTCTAACACAACAATAAACAAGAAAACACAAAGAAATTACCGTTTTTAAGTGCAAAGTAAAGTAACACATGCACACTTTGAATCCATTCACAGATAAAAGAAAGAGAAAAACTCTCAAATAAACTATATTTTTGACTGAACAACTCGTATTACATAGTGCAATATATATAGGAGCAGTCAAAACTCGAATCGTCCCCATGTGTCCCCATAATAGAAGTAATATTTTTAACTATACAAAATTTACCAAGATAAAAATTACAATCCGATTAATTAACGTAAAAGCATGTGTCATCTAAAGTCTAAAAAAACAGATGACACTGAATTCGAAATTTTCTATTATTTATTATTATTATTTGAATTATTTACTAAAACAACAAAAATAGGGATGTGAAGGCCTAAACAATGGAATTTGACCCAACACTAAAAGAATTCATGACAAAGTGATGAATTTTGATCGTTGGCCTAATCCAAATCAACTAGCACTGGCCTCACTTGATTTTAAGTCAGATCTATTTTGCCTCAACTATAAACTTTATAAACAAGATTTTAGATAAAAAAATCCAACATCTATATATATATATAAAATGTTGAAAGTAAAAAGATGAAATATTAATCTTAATATATATATATATATATAGTAACGCGATCATGGAGACTTTGCACCATAACTTTTAATAGATACTTTTTATGTAGACCATTAGATCATGATCTAACGGTCATTAGACAAAGATACTCAAAATTAATTATCAAAAAATACCAAATTTAGTTCTTCACTAAATAGGAAATATCTATGACATATTTATTGTGATCTAGTCGTATTAGGAAAGTCTTCAAGATTAATAATATAAAAAAATTCTAACTCTTTTTAAATATTAATGGATCAACCTAATAACCGGATGATTTTTATTTTTATCCATCTAATTTATTATATCTATTAGGGTTAAAAAAACTATGGCTGTCTCCTAGCAAGGCACAAAAGTTCGTAGCAAACTAGCAGTGTAGTGTTTGTGCTACCTTGCCGTCTATCCATTAGCTAAGATAATTTCTTACATCATGATTCCACCCTTGCTATATGCATGCCCACCATGGCTTTAAGTCTTTTGAATAGTTTAATTAATCAATTGATTAGTTGATTGGTTATTTAGTAATTTGATAAAAGAATTATAAATATCTATAAGCCGTTATGTTTATTTTTATTTTTTTAACCTAAATAGGTATAATAAATTAGATTGGTAAATATAAAAATCATCTGGGTCATTGGATCAATTCGTTAATATTTAAGAGGAGTCAATTTTTTTTTTTTTATTATTAACTTTTAAGACTTTCCTAATAGGACTAGATCACAAAAAATATGTCATAAATATTTCCTATTTAGTGAAGAACTAAATTTGGTAGGTCTGTATAATTAATTTTGAGCAACTTTGCCTAGTAGCCGTTAGATCGTGATCTAACAGTCTACATAAAAAATACCCACTAAAGGATATGGTGCAAAGTCTCCATAATCGCACAACTATATATATATATGAGTTCTAATAAAACAAAAACCTAAAATTTAGGAAAATCAAAATTCATAATAAATTTTCTCCATTTTTTTAAAGATGTTTCAAAGTTTTTGGCAACTTTTGAAATTTGACAACTAAAATAAAAAAATTTTAATTATCTTATCTTAGAAAGTACTAAAATTAAAAAATTTTGATTTTAAATTTAATTTGATTACGAATCTATATATGTTAATGTTTATATATATATATATATATATATATATACACACACACACACATATATATAATACTGCGAAATCATACTATGAAACCTAGTTTTTATTACTCTTACACTATTGTGATACATTGTATTGATACACTTTAAATTTGTGTAATTCTTAAACCCTAGTTTCTATTACTCCTACATTGTTTTAATACACTTTAATTTCATAAACCCTTTAAAGTATATCAAAACAGTATAAGAATAATAGAAACTAAGTTTCATAGTTTGACTTCGTAGTATTATATATATCCCTAAAAAATGGAGAAGATTTATTATAGGTTTTGATTTTCCTAAATTTTAAGTTTTTGTTTTATTGTAACTCATATAGATATTAATACATATATTGGAGAGAGATAAACAGTTTGTGGAGATAAATAAAGGTGGGGAAAATCAAATTAACTACCAAAAGAAATGTGGATAATTTAAGGGAGGGCAAATATGTCAAAAAAAATCATAAAAAAGGCAAATTGTGTACTTCAACACAATTAAATTCTTAAAATAAGGACTTAATGACCTAACATTAAAAGTTGTGTACTTTTTAATAATTAAGTCTAATTTTATGTACCTTTTTACAATTTCTCTTAGAATCTATACCCCGTTGAGTTCGTGGAAGACTCAACACAAAGTCCATGGACAAATCCTCCCAAGATACGTATGGAAAGGGTAGAGAAATGTAGAGCCCAGTATTCTGTGGCTATTTGTTAGCAATCTGACACGTGTAGCATTGCTTAACAAACTTCTCCACATCCCTCTTTAGTTTAGGCCAAAAATAACGCTCTTCCACCAAAACAATACTTCTATCCCTACCCATGTGTCTCTCTAGGCCACCACTACGAAGCTCCCAACTGAGATGCTCACATAAGGATCCTCGGAGAAATCCCCAAGACACCATGTGTATCTGAGTACTGAGACCAAACTTGCTTGAAGTTCTCGTACAATGCATACAATTCCTTCAAATAGTCAAAGTCAATCACCTCACTACAAACAATGGTCAATAACATAATACGTTGGATTAGTGCATCCTCCTGCGTGTTCAACTAGCCTAACTTATGCTCAAGGGTGAAAGTAAAGTTTTGAATTACATCAAACAATCGAGTATGCATTTGATTGGGAATAGTAGAACTGTTGAGGTACATTACTGCATAGTGGTCTGTATTCAGAATGAACACCCTCTGAATCAAGTTATTTTACTAGTGTTGTAAAGCTCTGACAATCACATGGAATTCCTGTTCATAGGTAAACCACTTCTACCTCGCCTCCTGTGACAACACTGCTTCAATACCAGTGCAAAAGACGTCACAATCCACGTTACATAACTTCTTGATACTAGGCAACACTAGCACAAGAGATGTGGTAAGCTTCTCCTCAAATAGCTAAAAACTCTTTGTTGCCTCATTAGTCCACTGCAACTGTTTATGTTTTAGACAATAAGTAAAAAGGTGTCGCAATAGCGTTGAAATTCCTCACAAACCTTCGATTAGAGGTTGCAAGGCCATGAAAGTTGTAAAGCTCACTAACTATCCATGGTGTAGGCAACTCCTAAATTCTCAACATCCATTGAAATTCCCGTAGCACTGGCTACATACCCCAAGAACACCACACTATCTGTCATAAAGCAACACTTCTTGAAGTTCCACAAACAGGCTATTCTCCTGCGAAGTTGAAAAAACTGCCCTCAAATCTTGCAAATGGTCAATTTCATTGATGCTGTAAATTAGAATATCATCAAAGTAAATAACCACCAATTTTTCAAAAGGCTTAAACAGTTGATTCATAACCCTTATGAAAGTGTTGGGGGCATTAGACAAATCAAAATGCATAAGCAACCACTTATACAACCCTTTCCTTGTCTTAAAGGTCGTTTTCCACTCATCACCTCGATGAATACGGATCTAGTGATACTCATTCTTCAAATCAAGCTTTAGAATACCTTTGCACCCTTCAACATGACTAACATATCATCCAATTAGGGTATAGGATATCGATTCTTCATACTGATCTTATTAATTGTTCAACTATTTAGACACATCCTCCAACTACCATCCTTCGTAGGAGTGAGTAGAGTAAGAACAACACAAGGGCTTATCTCATCCTAATCTGCTCTTTTCACAACAATGCATCAACTTGACTCTGAAATATCTTGAACTCCTTGGGACTAATCTAATAATGGGACAGGTTTGGCAAACTAGCTTTAAGCACCAAATCAATATGATGTAGAATGTATCTCAGAGGGGGAAATCCATCTGGTAACTCCTCCGGCATGACACCCTGAAATTCGACTAACAACGACATCAACAAGTTGGGGACTGGTTTAGACTCGACTTTCTGCTCCTCTTCACCCTTCATGACCTGCGCATATACTTCACTATTCTTCACATTCTCGTCACTGGTAGGGACAACAAAAAAAGGACCGCCTTAGCCTGGGGTGCTACGGAAGTACTCTCTTACTATAAGCAACATTTGGGTCATACTGTCATGGTCTTCCCAACAGAATGTGGCACACATCCATGACCACAATATTACACACAATATCATCTTTATGCTTGCCAATTGAAAAGTAGGATAAAATACGGTTCTATTACCGTAGTTTCGTCAACGTTCTTAATCCACCAGATAGTATAAGGAGAAGGGTGTTTTCAGTCCGTAACTAGCTAGTCAACCATCTCCCAAGACAATATTCTCACTGCTATAGCCACCAGTAATCAATTGAAAAACCCTCTAGTTCATTGTACATGTGGTTTTGAAGAAATTTTGCCTCTGAATGTCCTACTCCATCTTAGGAGTGTACATCAGTCAATGAACAACAAGGGAGATCCCCTTATCCTCATTCTCGAAAACCTCATCCTCCACCTAGTTGCTCTCATCTCGATCAGCTTCCTCAGCATCAACCAGATTATTGTGCCCCTCTTAGGGTATTGATTAGACCAAAGCCCTGGCTGACCAGATTACAATTATAGCATAGGGATTCTTCGGCGCCTCATTGACTACTGGAACATAACTCAAACCCGAGGATACTACCCTTATAGATGCCCCACAGTTGTTGGATTCTAGACCCTAACTTGAGAAGGGTTTAGAGTACCCACAATCTACTTTCCTTGATTCACTATAGGACGTGATGAATCAAAGGAGCTCTGGTTCTATCCTTGGGTCTCAACCCTGTCCGACTAGGTCTTTACCCTCATGGCTAAGTGATATAGATCGTATTAAGGAAGAATTAGGGATAACAAGGGAAGAAGAAAAAGGAGATGAGAATAGAGAGAATTTTAGAAAGAAGATTCAATATCAATAATCAATAATCAAAGTCTACCCCAAACAAATAACATATCTCCTATATATATATAGGAAGACCACAAATCCTAAAAAAAATCTAAAAGAAATAAATAGTCATAAAGACAACTAAACCCCTGAAAAGCATAATGACAAATAACTCCTAATCCTTACGCTTACACCTACTATAACGAAATATAATCTGATTCCTATCACTAAGTGAATGGCTTTTGTCAAAAAAAAAAACAATTTTGTCTTGAATGACTAAACGCAAACTCCTACTAAACCAAGCAATTTATGGAACTCAGTCTTATTTAGGTTATTACGAGAATAAAACTCAAACTCCTCAGTATATGCTTGAACAAATATAATGCCTTGTTTGCAAGCTTGATATTACAAGAACATGACCTGTTTCCAATCTAGAAGTTAAAAACTTGATCTGAATAATCTCTTCATTTTCAATCAGATACGGATCAAATACTGGCCCTCTATGGTACAAGCAAGTTGGATTTGTTCCCATCAAGCAGAAACCATCCTTTCAATTTGTAAGCCACCAACCTCACCTTCTTTGCTTCTAGAACGTCAATATAATCGAAGAATCTCTCCACCTCTACCAACCGGTCAAGAAAATCTTCACTATGAAAATGACCATTGAAACTGAGTAAGTCAACCTTCATCTGAAAAATCCCTAGACTCACGGCCATGGTCAGGATCTCTAAAAATTGTAGCATTATCCAATAAATAATCATCATTCCCCTCATGAAATTTAGCCCAAAACTGAAGAAGCTCGTGACAAAGCGATGAGTTTTAATCATTACACCGATCCAGATCAAGTGGCACTATTTTTACTTAATCCGGGGTTTGACCCATTTTACCTCTATTATCTCTTTTTGACCTTCCATTGCGCTTTGGACACATAACGATCTTCTCTCTTCAACTAACCTGTTGTCACCTCATCTACATCACTTTCCCTTGATCGCTCAATGTCATTGACTCGTATCAATTGTCATAAATTCAATTGAGACTTACTATATAAGTGAGTCTTTTATCAATAAATGAACAGTGATCTATCATTGAGAACTTGAGAAAGGACAGTTAAGGGGATCCTGGATCCTAACATACTAAACAGCATGTAATTCTAGTAAACTAAGAATTGAAACAAGGAAATATTAAGAACTCCATTGCCAGCTTGAATATTATGATACCTCAAGCGTGAGCCAGGTCAGTGAAGACTTCTCAAATAACCAAATATCATTTCATTCAAAACGACTCTCTCGAGATAAGGAATGCCTTTATACATATATTGCTGACCCCATGGCTGTCATAAACAAAACCAATCTGGGCAAAGGCTAACCTGACTAATTGAGAACCACAACCGAAATGGGGCTTTCTGCTATCCTGGGTTAGTCTCCTCTTCACTGAGAAATCGAGAGAATCAAGAGAGATACATACATGGAGAGAGCGAGAGCGAGAGAATTTCACTGATTTTGCATTCCCCCTGTCAAACAGCAGGCAAATCAGAAATGTTTGCAATATATGCAGTCTCGATATGTTCAAAACCATGATATCCTTACCAACCAAAAGGAATCTTCTACTATAACCAGTTGTCTCAAGATTCTCAACAAGAGTTCCAGAAATAACAATAATTTTTTGGCATATCTGAGGAAAATTAACAGTACGCAGAGGCAAAACAAAATCTTTTGGCATCCAGCCTTAATGTGCTTACTATCATATTCCTAATTAATCATGTCCACTAACAAAATAACTAAATTACAGTATACAAGTTCCACAAAATAACCTAAAGAGATGAAGCAGGCTCTGGAGGAAAATATTCTGTGCCTTCTCTACAAGAAAAGGTTGAAGGCCAACAGCATGCCTGTTTATGGAAAGCATTAGAACAGATTGAAAGTGGCATTCCAGAGAAATAGCAAATAAAAGCAAGATACTATTGCCAAATTTCTGCAAGGTGTTAGAAGAAAATAACCAAGTGACTGTCAGAGTATAGCAGTGGACCTTCTGTTGGCATCATTCTTCATTGATCAAAGATTTCAACAGCTGCCTGAATGTGGAAACTTTATTTGCGTCCATGGCCATGACTAAACCTACTAACCGATAATTTTTCAGCTGCAACAAGTAGGCATCGGTCACACAAATGAGGAGCATTCAGCTATATAAGCCATGAATCTCATGAACAGAGCAGTAAAGTATGGTACGATGATGCATCAAATGACAATACTAGTGGCATTAATTAGATTCAAGATAATGCATCTACTGCAAAAAGTCAGTTACTTTTGTATGTTTTAGGTGTCAAGAACTGAGGGCAAAAGAAATAGAAAATCACATACATAAATGGTTATTCGTTAACAGCAGATGAATGCCCTGGTAATCAAACAACTAGTCCTTCGTAATTTGATGTATAACAATTTGTAAAGGTTATTACAATTTTATCTTTTCGTTTTGGTAAATAAATATTTACAATTGCATATGCTTGGCTCTATCCCTCAAAAATAGAAAGGCATTATCACACAAACCCCAGGAGTAATACTAAGAAAAACATTCCTGAAACTAAACCTGCAGCAAATCCATTGAATACAAAGCACATCTAGCCTCTGCCCCAACCCCAATATACCCATAACCATAGTTATCAGAACCGGACCGGACACCAACCCGTTTAATCAACTGATTGGACAAGTTGTATTATAAAAAAAATTATAAAACATAATAATTACCCTAAAAAAATGACTTTATATACAGTGAGTCAAATAAAAACAAAAATATCAAACATGTTTTATAATTTTTGTTTGTTACTTTTGCAAACATGTTTGTGGGTCAAATAAAACATATAAAAATATCAAACATATTATCTAAAAACAAAAAAATTCGAATGGAAGCAAACAGAGAGAGAGAGGGACAGAGAGACAAAGACTAGAAAAGAGCCTTAGAGTGAGATTGGAGCTGAGAGTGAGATCGAGTGGCATGAGATCGACTGAGATGCCTGGATAAATGACTAAGAGAAGGAGATGAGGTCGACTGAGATCCCTGGAACTGGATCGATGGTGGGACAGCTGGAGGCTTGAAGGCTAGAGAAGGAGAAAGGTTTGCACAGGTTGATCAAAAACCATCCGGCTTCAGCGATTTGAAGGCAGTTCGAGTACACAAACGATCCAATAACAAAACCGGACCAGTTTAGGGTCCAAAGTAGCTGGTTTTTTGGGTCAACCTATCAGTCTGATCTGGTTCTGATAATACTTCTCATAACCCTCACAAACCAAACCCCACCTCCAAAAAAGATTTTAAAAAAACAAATAAAAAAAATCAAATTTTGTTGAAAAAGAGTGCTGAATCAGTTAAGCATCATGTTCAGTACTGGTATGCAGAAAAAATATCTTGCAAGAAAGAAGATTTTCCAGGAAGATTCAGTAAAAAGAACTTTTAAGTGCCCGAGTAACATAGTAGTGACCTGGTTAAGAGTAGCTAATTACTAAAACTACCATGAAAGTAAGACAACACCAATACTTGCCTCATGCGTTGCAACCTGCTGAGTACGCAAAGGGAAACTGAAAGACCAGGAACTGAGCTGAGATGCAGGCAGAAAAAAAGTCAGAATCTGCAATGTAATAGATGCAGCAAATGTTGAATACCAAGGCACTAGTACCTTGTGAAAAATTTCATCTTCCGGCTTAATGTATATTATTGCTTCATCACTACTGCTATTTGGCCTCCTTTCCTGGTTTGCATTCTTATTCTATTGGCTCGCATACCAAAATCAAAAATGAAAAGATAATAAGGCCAACTTTGAGCCAAGGAAACCCATAGTAAAACTGGAAACAGAAGAGTAAAATGCTACAGGGGTATACCTTATAGATTCTACTAACCAGCAGATAGAACTTAAAGCGGAATGAATTCCGGAGCTCTTCTGTTGGCTTCAAAAAGCAGAAAAATGAGAAATAAGTAATCTTTTGGTGGAAATCATTTCAAGCTGCATCCAGAAAACAACAAAAACAACCAAAAAATTTTTGGAGCATGCAAGTAAAACATCTATCAAGCTCACCCATCAGAATTGTATTCTCATCTAACCTCATCTTCTGTTGCCCATGAGACTTCATCAAAGAGAGCATCATAAAGGGGTGGCAAAAGCTGAGGAGGAAGATTGGCGACACGCTGAGTGACCAAGAGACCCACATCATGTGCTTGCTCAACCACGAATGATCGCAAATTTTCTAATACCTCCTTCTCCTGGCACACTTTAAGCAGGAATTCCTTTATCTCCATTATACATTTATGATCCTGTTAAAAGCAAAAGCAAAGTATTTGAACAAGTACAAACACGAATGGTGGTTTCAGTTCTACAGTAATTCCAATCACCAGCTTATCACTGGCCACAAACACCACATCACACTAGGACAGGGAAAGGGGAGAGGGAAGATTTTCCATCACATACTTGAACTGTTGAACATTTACTGCCCCACCATTTTAACTGAGTAATGGCATCGTCCTTTCAACACTCATATGGCACAATGTAAAAGAAGCTGGCCATTGCAGCAGATTCTAAAAAATAATGTCAGGCGACCAAATATCAATGAGTTGGGCATTAAAGAGTATGTTTCTTGCCTTATATCTTCCCAAGTTTAGAGCAGTGACAACAGAGTAAAGCCCATCATCTTCATTGTTCTCTATTTTAACAACTGTCCCCACTGTGATTTGACTCAATATCAGGTCCACAAAACCACTTAGATCCCACTGCTTATCATCAAGATAAGCCCCCAGCAGGGGCTTCACTCCATGAAAGTCATCAGGCTTTGGGTCAAAGAAGGAAAAATCTGCCTGGATGACTCCCTTCAAGAACAAAGAAAACAAACTGACAACAATTATATATTATTAAATATGAATGAAGTGAGAATGGTTAGATTTGTGAGACTACTTTTGGTGATTTAAATGTGAGTGCATTGATACTGATATTATGCTTACTTCAAACCCTTCTTCCTCGGATGATTCAGACTTTTCACTTCCATCTTCCAAAGCATGATTTACAAATCCATTACCTGGAGTTAACACATTTGAAACTAGGAACAACACAAACACATCTACAAAGAATCAACAACAAAAGCACTATGCATTGTGTGCAATATGATCATACCAAAGAATTAGAGCAAGAAACTTCACGTAAGCAATAAGCTTAGCAAAGTTCATAAAAATAAATACCTGGAGTGTTGGGGGAATTTTTGCTATGAAATTTGGAGCCAGGCATTTGGCCCTTGAGCTTGTAAGCAGAGGCAACTCGAGCCACTGAACGACCAAAGGGTGAGAAGGAGAAAGGCTGAGGCTTCATTAGTGGGTGCCGGCCTGTTGGCTTTCGCGGCATTATACTGATTTGTGTAACTTGAAATTAGGCAGCAAAATTAATTAATCAAACTTCAATATGGAGGTAATATGTGTAAAATAAAGCTCGAAATTTTGATGTCAATGAAATATGTTGGACTATTCCAAAGTATTTGGCAAACCAATCAAAGAAACCAAAACCACAGCTGTTTAAAATAGACATGTCATCGAGAACAAAAATGAAATAAGAATTGGAAAAATGAAATAAAAATTGGAAAAACGAATGTGGGAATCCTTCATGAAACTCACACACGCACACGCACAGAATATTTTACTAAGAAGTAATTACCTGTCACATGAAGGCAACTGACTTAAAATATCTTAATTTTTACCCACCGGGGAATAATACACGGCCGGCTCAACAGTATATTCAAAAAGCATGGGCTTTAAACCCTGGCCCCAAATTTTAGAGTTCAATAATGAGATATAGATGAATGATTAAAACTCATTATAATTTAGCTTAACAAAAAAAACTCCTGCAACTCTCATCATATGATTTCAATTTCAGAAAAACAAAAGGAATTAAGACTCACACATAGACTGTCATACAGAGAGAGAGAGAACCTGGGATGCGTGTGGCTTGTGGCTTCGAAGAAAAGGCGGCGAGAGAGGCGAGAGTATCTGAGACTCGAAGAGGAGGAGGCGCTAGGGATCAATCGACTGAGAAGAAGAAGAAGAAAGAGGCGAGAGCCTCTGAGACTCGGAGGAGGAGGAGGAGGATGCGCTAGGAATTTTAGGATTTTTGTGGCACAAATTAACATGTATATATTTTTTAAAAAAATTATGCACATGGGTCGAATGGGTCGGATATGAATGCAAAATTTTTGTGAAAATTTCGCATTCCTCCCCGAAAAACAAAAATTCTTTCATTAGCCAGTGATTTTTATGGAAGCTAATCAGTCTGGTTGGGTAGGATCGAAATTGGTCGGGTATGGAAAAATTTGAGCATCCCTACTTGAAAGATTAAGTCAACAAAATAAAATTTAAAATTTAGGTCGAAATAGTATAGTCCGCCTCACACATACACATTTTAAATAACAAAAAAAAAGGATTAACACTTTAATAAAAATATATAATAAGCATATCTCTTCTATAAATAAAAATAAATCAAACACATTTTCTATTTTTCTTAAATTTGATTTTGTTCCCATTTAAATATAAAAATACCAACTAATTAAATTATTTATTTTCATAAAAGATTCACAATAAAAAGTAATTAATATCAAAAAAAATTCAATAAACTTATTATCAAAAAAAATAAAACATAATAAGATAGCAGATGAACGTGGCATACATATATAATTTAAGGATAATAAAAAAATAGTAAAATAATTCAATAATAAGGAATTACAAATATATATTGATAGTCAATCATGTAATACCCTAATTTATATGAACAAAATACAAAACAAATAAAAAGAACATAAAAACAGTAATGAAACAATATAATAAAAAGTGCGGTCAAACAAGTGATAAGAAAAATAAACAGATGCGCAAACTTGTTTGCTAAAAAATGTGTAGTTACTAGTTAGTCAAGATCATCTATATTTTTACAATTCCTATGAATTATACTATTAAACAATTGTATGCAGATAGTATGTGTATTAAATAATACGTATGTAATGTTTAATATATTTTAGATGCTTAAATTACTAAAAAAAAAAAATTATGTGATACCACGTTATAACATTGAACATCTTTATTATGACAGTACCTTATAATGGTCTACACATAATTTGATAAATTAAAAAAAAAAAGTTATTATTTTTAAATGAAATTGTTTATAAAAAAATTTGCAAGTAAGCCCACCCAATGGACTCACGGGTTGGACTGCGAATAACCTACCTCTACTCAATGCTTGGTCTGGCCGTTCGATAACTCAATTAAGTAAGGGTTTAGACTTATATTATTCAGGCTTGAACTGAAAAAAATTTCAGGCCTAACCCAGCCCGACCCATGAACAACCAGTCAGCCAATGCTGGTATAATCCAAAGGTTGTAAGAACAAACTCATACGTAATAATTTTGTGTTGATTTCACATGCGATTAGAAAATTGTGCTAAGACTTATAATTTGGTTCCACTTCTAAAAATTGATTTAGGTTAGGAATTTTTAAGTAATTCTCGGTCTCACCTATCCAGTTACCTAGGAAAAAATTACTCTTTGAGTTTTTTTTTTCAGAAGGTATATTACTTGACATGACCAAAAATAAAAGAAAAATCTTTTTTTTTTCTCATGCCCGCAAAAATGGTCTTTTTAAGCATAAAAATGCCATAATATTTTTAAAAAATTTATAGTTTAATTTTATTCTGGTTCATTAGCTGAATGAATCAATTCTTTTTGTACTGTTATTTATAAAAAAATTTTATTTAAAACTTGGAAATTCAACCTTATACCTCTTCAACCATTTTTCAATTGAATCTTGTTGGCTTTAACCAATATTGGATGGGAAATGCTATTTGAATGTAATTTGAAAATCAAATATGGAGACCTAATTCAATGCAATTATTAGATTGAAAGTGAGTTTCATTTGACATTATAACTTACAACAACTAATTTAATGAGTGCATTGAATTAGATCTCCAAATTAACTTCTTATAGCATTACTCATATTGATTATTAGTAATTGTTCGTGCCTTCAGCCTAAGAGTAGCCTAAAATTAGACCCCAAACAGATTTCGACATACATTCACAACTTGAATGGTCTAATGAGCATTCACGACATGCATTCTCTCAATTGTGTCTATCATTTTATTTTGTGTCATGTCGTATCATTTCCGTATTGTGTTTGAATCGATAAAAAAATACTTTTAACACTATATATTTTCGTGTCGAGTCAATTACATTGTGTTGTATATTTCATATTTACGAAAATTTATATAATACTATTTAATATTTTTTATAAATTATAAAAATATTTATTTTTTGTCTACAATACTCATTCAATAACTATTTTTTGTCTACAGTTGTGCTATCGATATCTAATTTTAATTTGATCGAACAATCAAAAGATTCGTGTCTAACTATAGACAAAAAAATAGCTACTTAACAAGTATTGTAAGCAAAAAATAAGTATTTTATAAATTTTTTAAAATTTTAAAAATATTTTTTTATTGACTCAAACATAATACGAAAAATATTATAATACAATACAATTGACAACTATTTAATGATCATTAATAGAAGAAATTCTTTTTAGATCATAAAAATAAAATATTTAAACTTTAAAGGTATAATTTATAATTAGTCTAAATTTTTTTAAAAGCAAAATGAATGGCAATTAATCTTATTCACATAGACGTAAATTGATATTTTTAAACTTTAAATGTGATGTCCGATCCAAGCGTGCCAAAAGAAAACCCCGGTCCAAGCGTGCAAGTTATGATTAGCCCTAAAGAAAACCCCATAATAAAGAATTAGCAAATGAAAATTTAGCAAACAAAAGAAATAAACTTAACTACAATTTTGAAACCGGTTTAGTTTTTTGACCAATTCAAACTGAACAAAGATCAATTGCTTAATTGTCAGAGCTAAACAAATTCCCCAAATCAAGAAAACTGACTTTTTCTTTTCATGTTCGTAGACGGAGATCTATCAAAATGAAGTAGATCAACGAAGATTAATTCCAACAAATCAAGTCTAGAACATGAAAACAAAAAATAACCACAAATCCTCTCCACCTTTGAAGAAAGTATTTTGAATTTTTTTTGTGTTAACAGAGATGAGACAAAAGAACAAAATCAAAAGCCTAACAACATTAAGGGGAATCTGAAATTTGAGAGTTTTACTTACAGGGAAAAAGGAACAGTACCTAGGATTCGAAGTGAAGGGACAATAAAGAAAGCGAGTAAGGAGTGATGCACAAACGAGATAGCAAGAGGAATGGTGGGCGGATGACAGAGGCGTGCGTAGGCGATGGAGAGGAGTGGAGGCAGTGGCTTACATCGCCTAGGGTGTGGCCACTGTCCTGGCGGTGTGCGATCGTTGTACAGAGATGGAGAGAAAAGGCGCAGAGAAATAAGTAAATATTCAATGCAGTGAAAGTTACTGAAGATAAGTGAAGCAATGTTCCAAAAAAGAAAAAGAAAATAAACACAAAAATTTACAATGCTACGTCTTCCCTTCTTATTTCAAACTTTGTAAAAATACATATCTATATATATCTCTACTACTAATAAAAGTACCTTAAATGAAAAAAAATTGATTCACTATTTTGCCCTCATAAAAAATTTTAAATATTATACTATCTTTTCATAGTCAAATATCTAAATTACAATTACATCCTTATGTATTTAAATTTCTAAATTACACTCTAATATCTCTTTTAATTATTTACTATCTTTGTATATATAAATAATAAAAGTACCTTAAGTAAAAAAAAATTGATTCACTATTTTGCCCTCATAAAAAATTTTAAATACTATACTATCTTTTCATAGTCAAATATCTAAATTATAATTACATCCTTATGTATTTAAATTTCTAAATTACCCTCTAATATCTCTTTTAATTCTTTATTATATTTGTATAAATATTAATATCTATGAAAAATTTTAATTTACTACGTTACTCTTAAAAAAATATATGCATCATTATAGTTTTTAATCAAGTGTTCAAAAACATGATCAATATTTCATTACTCTTTTCAAATATAAAGATAACATTATGTCTATATATATGTATTTTTTTTCCATCTATACTACTAAAAAAGAGAAACTTTTGCCTTAGTATAAAATTTTATTGATTCTATTTTACTCTTATAAATAATTTTAAATACCACACTATCCTTCCGTAATTGAATATCTAAATTAACATCATATATTTAAGTGTTTAAAATTCTAAATTATCCCTAACATTTGTTTTTTAATGCTATATTTACGGTGTATAAATATCAATATCTATAAAAAAAATTTAATTGGTTATGTTACATTTATAAAATATATGCATTATTATAATTTTCAATAAAACGTTCAAAAAATTAATCAATATAATATAACTCATTTCAAATATAAAGATAGCACTATGTTTACATATGTGTATTTTTTTTTATCCAAAATTTCAACCATTTTATTTTTAAGATAAAAAATAATATTTTATATATTTTTTAAATCTAATTTATGTTAAATCAACATAATTCTTCAATCATTGTAACCTTTTTATGTTTTATAATTAAGAGTTTCTATAAAAAAAAAAAAATAACATTGTATTTTTAAGTAAAACTTGAATTTTAGAATTTTAATATTCTTTTAAAATATATATTATAAATAAATATATTATAATTTAGGGTTAATAGTACTTTTAGTTCATGAAATATGCATATTTTCATAATTTAGTCTTCATTGTATTAATTTTGTTAATTTGCTCCCTAAAATATTTAGTTAATGTTTAAATGATTCACACACAGATAGTCTGTTAAGTTTTTGACATAAGTGTTAACGTGCTAGTCACGTGATACTGTCTGATGAAATGACACGTGGTCACTTCCATTAAAAAATTTAATGGACTGTCTTGTTAGGGACCATTTAAATAATAATTGAATNAGAACTAGAAGTAGAAGAATCTAAAGCAGATTGGAAAAAATGGAACATTCCTCCGGTTAAGGAAAAATGTATTTACAGCACAACTTGGGTTCAAAAAACCTTTAGTGAAGAACATCAAGTTAAAACTGTTGAACAGGTACATCCCCTCAGAAAAGAGGATGATATCTGTGAACTCCTCAGTAAGGAGACCCTTAAGAAACACAAGACCAAAGGATTCAATTTTATTCACATAGGTCTTGTCCAAGTGGCTATTAAACCACTTATTACCCAAGGCCGAAATGCTGCTGCCTTATTAGTTCTCAGAGATGCAAGGTTTCTTGATTGGGAACCTGGTGTCTTGGGAATCATGGAAACAGGACTCCACCGAGGTCCAGTTTACTTTAATTGTTTCCCAGACTTTACCTTAGATCTACACTGTCCTAATACACACATGGCTTTGACCTTGGTATCCGTCTCACAGGCGATATTACCAGATTAGTCAAAAACACTAGTTCCATAGTACTTATCTACAGGATTTACTACAAGTACATTCGTACCAATTTTAATGTACAGTGTCTTGATCCAAGTCCTAAAGGTAGCACTATGTTAATCCAAGCTAGTTCTGAACAAACTAACATCCAGATTCCAAAACAGATACTTTGGAAAGATGTTACTTTGCCTGAATCTTGGATTATGCAAAATGAAAATTATAATAAAGAAGCTGAATCCGTGTCAACTACAACTGATCTGGAGACTATTCAACAACTCCCAGATGGATCAGTAAAAATATCTTTTGACTCTGCAAGGTCCAATAGATCCAACAGATTTAATGACCGATCAGCACAGATCTTGGAAGGACGAAGATCTGATTTTTCTTCTGTTTCCCATAGAGACAGAGAAATTGCTAAAGAACTTGACCATAGGTTAAAAGGAATAGCAAGCTCCTCTGAACCTGTTGTTAGACCAATATACACTCCCCTAAGTGTACCTTTACAGTCTAGATATACAGAATTTAAACAAACAGAGAATGATGAATTTTCACCTTCTCTATCACCCACTGCTAGTGCATTTGATGAAAACCCTAATCATAACAAGGTTCATCAATTATACACTATCAATAGGGAAAAAGAATTCTTTATGCCTGATATTTACAAGTTAAAAAAGGATTTCAAAGCTGTAGAATTTAAACCTCTAAGAAAAGCTTTTGAATCTTTATCTTGTAAAACCCAGGAAACCATTAGAAAAGAATGGGTAAAATTAATGTATAAATTAGAATCCGAAATAGCTTTTGAAGACTATCTAGAAAACTTCCATAAAGAAGTAAAGGTAGTAACTAAGCAAAAATGGAAAACAGATTCTGAGATTTTAATTTCTAGTCACCCTCCGGTAGAGACTATTCAAATTAAACATTTCACAGAAACTGTTAAGGCTACACCTTTTAAGGTTCCAAATTTAGAATCTGAAAAGAAAGTAGTTGAACAAGTAAATTTTACCAACCAAAGCCTAATTACTATAGGAAAACAGTTGGATAAAATTGAAACTAAAATCGATAATCTCAAAACAGAACAGGTAGAAAGACCAATAGTTAGTCTCCCTGAAAATAGAAAGAATTTGGGGTTAAAAGATAAAAACCTAATTCAACAAATTGATGCACTTATCTCAAAGAAGGAATCTACTAGTACTTCTCAAGTAACAGTCATCAACCAAACTGAAGAAAGTTCAGAATACAGTAGTCTGGAAGAAACCACTAACTCTGATTCTGAAATTGAAAACTTGGAAAAACAGTTTGCAGATCACAGCATGACTCAACCTATTTCCAAGCTCAATGCTTTGGTTAGGCTCCCTACTAATTCCACTAAGAATTGGTATCCTAGACCTACACCACCAGATCTTCAATATGAAGAAAAAAATGTATTAAATCAATTTTCTGTTCAGTCCAATAAACTCTATGAATGGAACATAGATGGATTAAGTGAACAGGAAATCATTAATAAAATTAGTCATCTGTCTATGGTGATTAATAATTATATGACCAATCTTGACAGCCCTGAACCTGATATTGTTAAATTAATAACCTCAGGATTCACAGGTGTTTTACGAGATTGGTGGGATAATTATCTCACCTCAGACCAAAAGGAAAGTATTATTTATGCTGTCCTTAGAGATAATGAAGGAACCCAATTTTTGATGAAAGAATTGGATTGGCTAAACCTGATGGATGTAATACTCTTATATTCACCATCATTAAACACTTTGTAGGAACACCTAGTAGCATTACTGCTAGGATCCACGACCAACTTACCAACCTAAGATGTCCCACTCTAAGTGACTTTAGGTGGTATAAAGATGTTTTTGTTTCACGTGTCATGGTTCGACCAGATTGCCAGAAAGCATTCTGGAAAGAAAAATTTGTTAATGGACTACCCAATCTTTTTGCCCATAAGGTAAGAGAAGCCCTTAGCAAAGACACTGGAATTATTGAATATGATAATCTTGCTTATGGAGAACTCATTAGCACCATCCAAAATGTAGGATTAAAATGGTGTATTGATCTGAGAATTAATAAGCAATTAACAAATGAGAAGCAAAAAGCCAAATATGAATTAGGTAATTTTTGTGAACAGTATGGATTACAGCCAGTAGCTCCTTCCCAATCTAAACCTCACAAAAAACCTAAACATCACCGCACTTATTCCAAAAATAAGTTTTATCAAAAACACAAGCAGTCTTTTTCTAAGCCTAAACCTAAGATTTCTAATAAGTCCAAAAAGCATTATCGGCCTAAATCTTATAAGAAATCAGCAAAGGGAAAAGGAAAAGAAGAAGATATTAAATGTTTTAATTGTGGCAAACCAGACCATATTAGTCCTAATTGTCCAATTAAAAAACAGGTTAAAAGATTAAATTTATCTCAAGAAGATGAGGATAAAATCCTGGAAATCTTTAGAATAAATAATTTAGACAGTTCTGCAGAATCGGAAAGTCCAGAAGAGCCATCAGATTCTTCTGACTACCATTCCGCATCTGATCACCCTCATGTCCAATTAGGATGTGCTTGTCATAAACAAGTTCGGGTAATCACTAAACAAAATGAAGAACACATGCTTATAGATCTAATCTCCAAGATAGAAGAT